>FIZU01056106.1:0-33981 GCA_900064475.1 Pseudococcus longispinus
TTAACACGATTATGTCATTTGGCTCAATGTGTTGGAATGTTGGTTCAGATGTTAATATTTTCTACTTTCAAAAATGCACAAAAGCATACAATTGTGAATAAAATCGCGTAAATCGCGTATTAAAGTGGTAAAAATTCCAAATAATTGATGAAAAAATCGTGTATTATCCAGGGTTCGCGTTATATTGGGGGCGCGTATTAAGCCATGTTTTCGAACATTTCTTGAAAATTTTAACATGGGGTCTTATGGGAGTTTTCAAGGGACCGAAGCAGCTTCGCGTATTATGCGGGTTCGTATTATCGAAGTTTTACTGTAGGTACTAATTTTGATGTGACTAAAACCTTATTCGCGAAGTGCCAAATTTCCTAAAACAAATTTTATCTAATGGGAGTTCATCTCATTACGTTTTCTAAATACAAATTTTTTATTTACTTGTAGGGTTAATTTGATTCATTTCCATTTTTTTGGGAGTGTTTTATTGATAAGATTGTGCGTGTTTTCCTTTGTAGCTTCCATTGGAAAGAAATTAATTCAATAACCTTATATTTCAATGTGAGTGGTAATTTAATCTGTGTTATTAAATAAATCGCTTTGTTCACAACTGATTATCTGCTGATTTTACTCAAATTTTAGTACGGAATATAACAATGGTCTCTTAAACTGCTCAAAGTTTGTACTTTTATGGGTGCTTGTTTTCTGAGACATTACGTAATCAGTGCTGTATTCTGAAAGTGATTCGAAAGACGAATGATTCATTTCGTGAGTAAATTTTCGCCACATCGACGAATTGAAATTTTCTCTCGGAATTTGAAAATTTTCACAGAGGGGAAGCAAATACCGAAGAGAACACCCAGTATCCGGAAACGTTTAAAACGTCGGTGTATATTTTTCCCTTTTCCAATCGGAATACCATTACCGAGAACGTAGCATTCGTCAGCGAGACGTAATCGTTTTCCGCCATTTTAAAGATGCCATCAAAAGGTACCGCGCGTTCGATCGACGGATTTCCTGTTATCAAACCCATTAGTCATTATTTTCGTTGGAAACTGGCGTGCATAATTTCCATGGAATTGATAATATATTCTCGGTTTTCTTTATTAAACGAGGAAAATAAATAGAAAAGAAGAGGGAAGAAGGTAGAAAAAAAACGGAAATTAGGTGTGAATTGCATTAATAGAAAATGAAATTACAACCTTCAATTTGATACATGATAAGTATCGCTTCGCCCCGTCTGGCGATGAGCGTAACGACGTTGACCTTGAACGTTCAACAATTGTAATTTAATAGGCGGAGTCATAAACAACAAATGAGAATCGACCAATGTAAGTTGTATTTTCACGCCTGCGAGACTACGTCATGTCATCTAAATTTGTTCATTTTTACATCGAGGAGAAAAAATCCCAAGAGTTGTTCGACTCGTTCCACAGGCGGTACTTGTGACGTGAAAAAAATTCTCGTTAGCGAATATTTCACATATTTGTCGAACATATTTATCTGCTGAGAAAATCGTCGCGAATATTTTGGAATCATTGGATTTTTTGGCACAAAAAAACGCAGGTGATTAAAATTTTCTAATGAAATGATCGCCTCTGGTGTAATTCTCGAATTTATGCACAACTCGGCCCACTTGATGAAAAAAATTAACAACCGATACGCCAAGAGAGACTCCATAGGACTGAATTTATGAGCTCGATGACCACGACCCCGCAAAAAATGAAAAATTACGCGAGTTTTTTTATGAAAAATTTCGTTTTAAAAAAAATCTCGAATTTTTTAACGAGTCGATGCACTCTTGAAACCATTCAAAAAATTCATTTCCCATGACAAAATATTCCACTGTTGAGCATGTGTTTGGAGAATTTCTGTATTTTTTTCACCACTGGGGAAGAAAAATGGTGGCATCTGCAAGGATAACGGAGAAATATGCTAGCTGGCATTTATTTGACGATTAAGTTCATGAACATGGTGTCATTTCGTGAAACGAGTAGAATACGATGGCGGATGACGTTATATATACTTTAATACGAGTACGTAGCAATTACGAAGATGCATTTGGATGAAATTATGCACCTCATTTAGTTTCATTTTTCGCATCATTTACATTTTCATAACCGATTCGAAAATTTTTCGGTAGTAACGTTGGCTAAATAAATGGATTTTTCATGTACTCCGCTATTTATCACCAGCCAGGCAAACTTCTCTGAATGTTTGCATAAGACGCGGTAATGACAGTTTACTCGAATAAAGTATTTATTTATGTTATCTTTTTGATATTCGTATCGTCGTAATTGACATTATTTGAATATACGTATACCTATAACGAAGAATATAAATGATAATATCAGTTGAATTGACCATGCAATCAACGTTACATTTACTGTATGAAAAAAGGTAAATAAAGGTATGTATTTCTTTTTTTATCGTGCAAATGAAATACCTACCTAATTTACCGATCAATGGCTCTCCTTTATTTACTTTTTAACAAGGAAATAGGTACTCATTAATAGGGAATTCCTAAAGTTGGGCATGATCTAAAAAGAAAATTAATGAACTCATCAAAAAAATTGCATGTTAGAAAATTTTTCAGGAAATTGACTATATGCAAGTATAAGTAGGTAGATTCATCCCACAGAAAATAATTAAGCACAGTATTTCTTGAGAGACCATAGAAAATGACAACTTGTGATATAAGAGGATTTATGAAATATTTATAACCTATATGTAGATACTTGAATTAGAAAAGGGTAGGTACGATTAGACTGATACTTGAATTTCTGAAACTTTTACGAAATTTGAAAAAAAAAACAATGATAACCCTGCGAACAAAAAAAATGAGAAAAATTACGGTTTGAAAATATCCATCATTTTGAGAAATGAAGAAAATGTATTCAGCCAGAGTGAAGTGAGAGCGAAAAATTTTTTGGAAAAGGAATTCAAAACTGAAATTTTCAACGCGAATATTCAGTTGGAATTTTCGAATTGTGTGAATTTTTTGGATGATGAAATTGTGATTTTGTTAACATGATGTACTAAAACCAATAATTCACCAATTTTCCAAATGCTCAGGATGGACAATAATTTTCACAACATTTTCAACAATTTTCAGTATTTAGTTTGAACTCATTTTATAACTTGTTTTCAAACTTGAACCGAATTTTTCCTGAATGAATAAAAATGCAAAATATCAGTCAAGATATCTAACAAAATCTCAAAACCAAAAACAGGGCTGTTAACCCGAACCGAACCGAACCGAACCCGAACCCGAACCCGAACCCGAACCCCGTACTCCGAAAAACCCCAATTATTTTGATGAAACCTGAAAACCCCGAAATTCCAACCCCAAAACCTCAAACCCGAATCCGAACCCCGAAACATCAAAAAATCATTTTTTAAAATTAAAAACATGAAAAAAATATAAATTTTTAGTCAAAAAAATAATTAAAAAAAAAAAAATCTTGAGTAAACAAACATTTCTCATTAACTTAAAAATTAAAATACCAAACCCGAAACTGAAACCCGAACCTCAAACGTTTAATCGGCGTTTTTCGGGGTTTCAAGTAAAAAAAAATTATAGGTATTTTCAGTTTTACGCGAAAAAAACTCGTTTTTAAAACTTTTTTTTAAAAAACGAGTTTCAGGTTTTGGTATTTGGGTTTCGGGTTTCACCAAAATAATTGGGGTTTTTCCGGGTTTTTCATTTTGTTTTAGGTTTCATGAGTTCTTTTTTCAAATTTTGGAGAAACCCCCGAACAAACCCGTAAAACTCCGATTGATTTTCAAACCCCAAAAAGACCAAACCCCGAACACTTTAATCCTAAACCCGAACCCGAAACTCGAACCCCGTACCCCGAACCCGGAAAAAAAACATTCGGGGTTCACAGCCCTGACCAAAAAGCAGGACTATGTAGAACCTTCAGTAAAACTCTCAAAAATATTAAAAATGTACCTCCCCCTCTCCGTCCATGGTAAAAAACTGTCGTTTCCACAAAATCACAAACAATTCCTAAAAGAATTTATAAATTTAAAAAAAAAAATTGAAAATGTGGTAAAAAATTACGGAAATTGTCATGAAAATTGGTGAAAATATTGTGGAAATGGGCACAAGCCACAACATCATGAAAACTCCAGAAATCTCGTAAGGATTGTTAAAATGTTCACAAAAATAATTTCAATTGCCAAAAAAAATTATCAAAAAAATCATGAAAATCTTCGAAAATTTTTTTACAATTCTTAAAATTGTCATAAAAATTGTAAAAAAATATGAAAATATCGTAGAAAATACCATAAAATTATGAAAACTGTCAAAAATTTTGTTATATAGAAATATGACTTTTTCAACACAACTTTGTTAAAATAAAAGATTTTCCTGATTTTCAGCACTCTGAGCACTTCCAGTAACTGTTAAACACACTTTGTCAATATCCCCATTTCTCTTTCAGTTGGTCTAGCTCTCTCCAGTAGCGGGGCGAAGTGGGTAGAGTAATTTTTCTTCATACTTGATAGAAAATTTTTTTATGATTTGTTTTGCTTTCACGTCCCACCCCCTAAAGTTGTTCTTTTTTATTAAAAAATAAATCCTAGAAAGTTTCAGCTCCCCCTACATGCAAAATAAAAGGAGCCAAATCTCTCACAAATTTTCAAAAAACAGTTTTTAAACGTGCAGATAAAAAATTTTTACTTCAGATTTTTTTTTTGCTCCACGCCTTCACCTCCCCCCCTCATCCCCGTTTTATTAAAAATTACTTACAAATTTCGGTTATTCTCCGAAATGGGAAAATAAGCGGCTCCTGAAGTGGACTGAAATTTGAACCCCCTCAGACTCTCACTTCCATTAAAATGAGACGAGAGGTTGAAAATTTTAGTGGTTATTTTTGATTAGAGGAATACTAGGAAAAACCTGGAATAAAAAAAATAAAAAATTATAAATTTTTAAAAACAAGTCAGAAAATGGAGTGCTTGGAGGCACCACTTGAAATTCAGTTAGAGAAAAGATACAAAACGGGGAATATTTTCTCATGAGAAAAAACAATTTTGGGGGATGGAAGCAAAAAATTCAAAGTCGAAAATAAAAGCCACCCTAGAGGTGAAGGGTGGGGGGGGGGGGGGGCAACTCACAGAAAAGACCCAAGGGCAGTCACAAAAGTCCAATTTCGTAATTTTTTCAACTTTTCAGTGGTTAAGGGCAATAACGCGCTTCGACCTTTATATTTAAGAATACTTCACGACATTCTGTTTCTGTTTTAAATAAAAGTTGCAAACTGGCCATAAAATTGAATCAAATTAAAAAAAATTTTCAACCTGCAGGAACTTCTTGATTTGCTATAAATGGTCACTTGATGAAATTGCTATCAAGAATTGCTTTTGCGGTTCAACTATTTAATATACTTTTCTTGGCGATTTTATTCCTTCAAGAGATTACCGGTAGTGTTTAAAATTTTGTGAGATTTCCATTTTCCCTTCTGTGAGGAGAATGTGCATACAATTTTCAAGCACGGTATTTTAATCTGCACGTTTCAAAGGGACAATTTTGGGCAATATTAAACCTTGAAAAGTCGAGATTGACATTTTCAGGTCTTATGAATTTGGTAACACTGCTCTTGACAAAAACACTCGGTAAGTTACCTTCAACTTGGGTACTTACGTTGGTACTTCTCGAGCCAAGGGTGTTATACAAAACAAATCACCCTAGAACCAATCGAATAAAATGTAAATCTGTGCCCGATTCCGGAGACCAACTTGCAAAATATATCTACTCGTGCTTATTTATCACCCCTTTCTGCGAAAATTTATGCAAACTTGATATTTTTATTTTGATTTTACAACAATTCAGTATCAAAAGTGGGGGCTGAAAATGGGCACGAAAACGATTACAAACAAAACTATCTCAGAGCAGACCCAAGCACCACGTAATTTCTATTCATGAAAATAGAAAAAGCTTCGATTGTGAAGTTACTGATAGTATAGATACGATGTATATTCGAGAATAGGAAAAGTATTAGGTAAATCGATACCATAATTCTATGATAAGATAACCCTCGTTTTAAACAAAAGTCTACAATTCTACACACATGTACGTATAAAATAAAAGGGGGAAATGGTATAGGCATTTACCAAATATAAATCTCCTTAAATTGATCCAACGAACGCGAAACTCACCTATAGAGAAAATAGCTTTTCCATCTGGTTCTTATGTTTACTGTACTCATTCCCCTTTATACGATACGATTGATGTTTTAATCAAAAGTTATGGCACCCCTATCTCATCCTACGTATGTACTTCGTACCTACGTACACGGTCGGTACATTTGTAGAACACACAAGACTGAACCTATCACCACGTGTAATTCGAATTAGCTACACGAAATTTAGTCGTGTTAAGAAACCACATACGATACATCGGAAGGGCGAGGAAAAAATCCTAACACAGAGTAGATTGCCAACTAACATTCGCCTTATCATTGGAATCGAGTTTGTTGTGATTAATAACCGAGTCATACGTGTGGCTGTGGCGAGCAATTGCTTGGCTTATTTTATCTCGAAGCTCGTCGTCGTCTCATCTGCCAACACAGACGGCGGCGATACGAGGTATTAATAACGACGTGTTTTAATTAATACATCGAGCGTGTTTTAAATTCCAATAAGTCGAAATTTCCATCTTCGTTGAGGTCTGGCTCTGGTGTTACCTCAACATCGGAGCGGTTACGCGGTCGTCTCGTTATATACGATTAATCATTATCAATACCTAGCATACGTACAAGCCACGTCGAGCAATTACAATGCTGTCGTACAAGTTTGTCACGAAAATTATATATACCTGCACATCCACATACCTATCATTAAATCTAGAGAAACGCGTATTGCGCCGAGCTGCTCTCCCTTCGACCCCCCTTCTCACCGCTGTCGACTTTCTCAAAACATTTCGTCGACTTGGAAAATTATTAAATAGCGAACTTTACATAGCAACTTTCAACTAACGTCGAGCTATATCATTTAGCATGAATTATGTAATTTTAAACGTATTACCAACGCTTAACTTAGACTTTAACAAGTCTAAAGCTGATACCGAAAACTTGAAACAGAATTTAATGACTTTTGCTTCTGTGCGAAGAAACGAGCTCGCGTAAAAATATTGAAAACAAGTTACCTCTACTATACGTAGGTATAATTCATTAACGTACTGTAACGTTTACCCGCCGAGGAGCGATAAAACTTTGTTCGAATTTTCCCAATTTTAACATCCATTCCTTCGAGCTTCGGATGAGTCTCTGCTCGTACTCGTACCTACAACTCTCGTATAATCAATTCTGCTGCGTAGGTTCCTCGTGTTGTGATTTTCCTTTGCACAAATTTGTACGCAAAACGACAATAAAAACGGCTCAGACTGATACGAAGAATGTACCGAGAGGTGGAGTGGTTTTTTTTTGTCGCTGCGAAACCTTTTCTTTCCTTTCCTCTTTCCGGGCTCATTTTATGGATACTTTAATACGACGTTTTGTCGTTATCGCGTGTTCCAAAGAGACATTATTTTTATGATAAAATTCGCATAAAGTAAAAAGGATAATGTCACTTTCGTTCGTCTCCGTACATCCTCTTCCCCTCCTCCGGCTATCATCCTTTCCCTATAGATAAAAATAACACGATGCGAACGTGAGCGGAGTCCTTCGAACTGATATTTTCGCTCGAGACAAAACCTTATTTTTATTCCAAGCTGCAGTGACCTTTTCGACAAGATTTTTCAGCGAAATTTTTCGCCATATTGTTCTGCATTCTGATATCACAGGGTGTCTACTAAATCGCAAAAATAAAAATTCGTGCTTTTTTTGAAAAAATTACATGCTACCTATTTCAAAATTTTGACCTTCCAGCCTTCATTCCCTTTCTTTTTATGGTGAATTACGTCTGCGTGGATTATATTGGTGGCTGGAGTCTGCAGACCACAGCGTTTTCAATGTGTCTGCAAGGTAACTTACATATTCAGCTTTAGGCAGATCCAGGAGTTTTTAAGGTCTTCCATCAGCAATTCTCGGACATTCCAATAAGATATGAGCCAGGTCTTCAATAGGATTTCCACAACGGCAACCTGGAGCTGTTCTGCACTGAGGAGGAAAAAGAAATACCCCGAAGCATCCTTTTCCAGTGCCTGGGCTAGATGAAAGTTCAATTCGCCGTCGAGGTGGATCTGTAGTCCACTCAAAAAAAAGATCTGGTCTAACTGTCATGATAGATTGGCACCATTCATTGTCCCAACAATCCAGAGCACAACTCAAAGTCTTCTAGCTGTTGAATCTTTTCCTTATCTGTTATTTTGGGCATTCTGTTAAGAAGGAACCATGAGATTGCACGTACTTCAATCTCAAGCTGCAAGGACATGGCTGCAGCTATTATAAGGGCAGCATCTCTGCTAGTTCTAGAATAAAGTCTGGCTATGTTGATTGCCATTTGACGCTCCAGGGTTCTTAACCCGACTATAACCTCCCTGAGATCCAGTTTATGCACAAAAACACTACTGCTATAGCCAATAACTGCAGACAGTTGCATTATACATAATCCATCGTGCCCAAACACTGTATCCAAAAGTATTATGACACAACACAGTGAGTATAAGGAAGTAAGTATCTCCTTGCTTTTTCAATTATGTGAAAGATATGAGGTTTCCAGCTGAACTTATCATCAATGATGATGCCAAGATAGGTGAGTTGACATTTCATTGGAACAAGAGTACCTCCAATCTGAATTTCTGTGCATGGTGCCGCTGATCTGATCCGATGATGTCTTCTATCAAACACGAGGAAGTTGTAGTCCACTATTTTGCAAGAACTGTTGAACAGCTGTAGTTGCAGTATAAGTATTTGCATCAAACTCTTACCATGTACTATTACCACCCACCAGAAATGTGTAATCCATGGAACACTGAATGTAAGCACTAACTAGATTTGTATCATGCTCCAAAACACCAACGTCACCAAGCACATCAGTTAATGAAAAAAAGTGGTTTTATGTCAACTTTGAAAGATATTCATCATTTTATGAAAATAAGTAAATGCATTTGGTCAAAGTTCGAGTGAAATGAGGACAACAATTTTTTCAGAAAAGGACATTCAAAAGCTGAAATTTCATTATTTTTTCAACATTTCTGTAGTCAGAAGGGTTCGGACCCCTTGACTCCTCCATTTGATTTTATGTAAAATTTTGAAAAATTTCATAACTTAATTAAAAAGATAAACAGATTTATTGAGTCCGAGTGGAGGAGCAAGGGTGAAAATTTTTGTAAAAAAAATATTCAAAGCTAAAATAGCAACATTTTTTAAAATTTAAATTCAAATTGAAAGAATATTAGGTACTAATCGGAAATCAAACTTCAAAATTTTAATCAGTTACATCCAAATTTCATTCTTTCTTCTTCATTTCGTGCTCATTTTCTAAATTCGCGCTTTTCATGCCCGATAGACACCCTGTATCATCGCTCCTCGGTACACGTATTCCGGAGTATTTTTTCAAGTACGAATATCCTTTTTTTTAATACATATAACTTTCAATACCCTGGTGTCGAGAAGTTGTATTAGTCTGCGAAAGTTTACTTAGCCTTATGAGAAACATTTTCATCTATAAGTTTTTCCCAAAGCAAGTTTTTTTAAATCAGTCTCGCCAAAATCTAAGCTCGTTTCGAGGATTAACCTCGAAAAAGGTAAATCGACTGAGAAATCTACATAGAAAGATCAACTCACCGGTTAATGTTTTACCAAGTAAAATAGCCATCTCGGGGTCGTTATGAATTTAAATTTTGTCATTTATCTAAACGAGCCAACGAAATCATGTACTTTTGTATAAAAGCTTTCTTCGATTAAGGGTATCAAAACATAGGTACTTATAAAATGACCAAGAACAAGATGCTCTCTATCAAACGAATATAACTCGAAATGAACTCTACCCATCGGAGGAGTGCTTAAATGACAAGAAAGTTTTCACATTACGTAAACACGTTACGATGCAAGTAAATACGATATACACAGTTGCACACCAACGTATAGAAGATTAAAATCGCTCGTCATCGATCCATCGCAGTACCTAGTTTGAAAATTTCGCTTAAAACTTTGCAGTAATGTTTATTTCGGCAAATGTAATTATTTTGTTTACCGCCTAAAGATGGCCAATAAAAGCGAACGAGGATTTTAGAAATTGGTAAAGTTTTACTCCTGTTTGCTGCTTACTCAACTCGGCGTACCCGAGAATTTTACAGATCACGTACGAAATTACACGAACCGGCGTTTCAACAAGTTATTTCTTATGTACCTGGGTTTCTAAAGGGAGTGTTATGATATGACACGTGAAAAGAGTTAAACGAAAATTTATTTTCCGGGGAAGTCTCGAATATTGGATAGGATGGATTGAATTTTGAGAAAATGTAATTTCAGAAAAAAGTCGTGGCAACAAATTTGATTCTAGGGACGATCTGGCAATTTTAGCGGTGAGAAGAATTATTTTTGACATGTAGTTGACATGTAGTTATATATGTCTTTTGACTGGGTTCTGTCCGTTTAATTTGTTCAAGTTTTATGGTTTTAAATGACTTTTTGGGCTAGAAAAAAATTTAAAAAGTTAGTTGGTTGGACTTGAAAATTTTTTTAGAGATTCTCTGTAACTGAATATTCAACATGAAAATTTTTCAAACTCCTGTAAAATCCAACCAAAAAAATCTAAATTCACAACGATGCTACTGTACCACTCGATCTGTGTGATTCTGATTTTTGTTGCAGCAGGTGCGTGTAAAGCTTCCCCCTTAAAAATACGAATAAATCAAACAACAACCAAAAGATATAGGTAGATAATAATTCACACTCAGGATTAATGCTCCCAACAAATGGACAGCGAACAGAATCCGCTAAAACCCTGTTTCGACAACTATTCAAAATTGGTAGACAACCATATAAAATGAATTAAAATACGGTTTCATCTTGCCTTCACAACTTTAAGCACCCACATCCAGATATTCGTGAGAAACGAAAAAAAAAATTGTCATTTTCAAGCAAAGAATCGATACACTGCTTAACATGGAAATTGACAGGTATAAAATCGTAATCTTGGTACGAGCTGCGACTTGGAGTGTGTTGAGCACAACGTTATTGACGTCGGCACCCTGGTACACCGCGGATTACAATTTAAAGAGCAGAGAAAACGTTGGAGGGTGATCATATCCTTAGTGACTTCCGTTCGTGGTGTCTTAACGTATAATTAGCGATGTACCGAGTTGAAGTTGGAGCCTTAATGAGGATAATGGGAGAACGTTGCTTCCCTTTAACAAATATTTACCTTAGGTGCGTTTTAGAACGATAAACGCTACGTTTGGCTTGCGATTGTAAATGAGAAAACTATCGTATTGCACCCTGCAACGTTTAAATATTTTTTAAATAAGCGAAATTAACACATTTGTAGAAGCGAGCATGTGTTTTATGTTCTATCCTCCTACTCGCGGATCCTTATTTGTTCGCGTGAACGTGGATATGTAACGTGTACTTTGTACTTCGAAATGGAAACTCGATACTGCATTTTTAAATGGCTTCTACGTGTGCTGGTTTGTTCGTTGGCGAATTAATTTTATAAATGTAAAACGAATTGTGTACTGGGGTCGCTTAATTATATGTTACCCAAACGTACTTTTCAAAAAATAATCCGGAAGGGACTTGTGAATGGAGAAATTATCTTAATTTGTTCACTGACTCATGATACCTATGTCAGATGTCAGATATTTAACCAATAAGAATCAACTTTTGGAAATTTAATTTTTTAGGTATTAACATACGATATGGCTCGATTCCTTCAAGTCAAATTCAAAGGGAATCTAGTAGTCAAGTTTTTCAAAGTCAGCTGTTAGCTACATAATTCATGGTATTGATGATAGCTTGCCAGCTTGGTGATTTTTGGGGGGGGGGAGGGATAGTGATTTTTAGAAAATTAAAAGAGCATATGCCCATCAAGTACCCTGGAGTGATTTTGACCTCCTAGAGAATTTTGAAATCAACTAGTGGAAGTTGGTGCTTACGGTCTAAAACCTAGATTGGATGGAGGAAGAGAGGAGACAGGAATAGTGTAAGGAGTTGTTTTTATGATTCAAATTATTTGACTTATGATACAAATACAAGACACTTTTTTTACCTTTCTCTGATTTCGAGGACTTTTCCACAAAAAGATCCTTCCTTTCACTCCTTCAAAAAAAAACTCTCCTCTGCTCACCTTTCATCTTGAAACAGGTACATACGTATCAAAAAACATACAAAATTTATCCGACAAGAAAACTTATATACTAGAAACACGCTGAGAAATATCTAAAAAGCTCGCGAATAAGTTGACGAAGATTTCCTCTCGCAGTCTTTTGAACCCGCGACTCATCTTTTGACAACAGCTTCAGCGGCAGATGAAAAATGGAGGGGGAATCAGTGAGTTTCAGTTTCATAATGACGCTGAAACGAGCCGTGGTCGTCAAAAACTCGCAAAGTTTTTGGGCGAAATTCAAAAATAAAAATAAGCGACTAAGGACGGATTGAAATTTTACGTTTGTAACGACGATGAATGGAAAAAGGAGGAATTGTCACTTTAATGGTATTTTTGTGCAAACATAAAATGCCTTTTAAAGAAAATACCCAGCGACTCGATGGTTATTTCTTTTTATTAAAAAGCGAAACTTTTAAGCATCGAGTGTGCATATACATACAGTAGCTTATTGTGCACGATACGATATGTACCATACCAAACCATACCTAATATATAAAAGCTGAAAAATAGATTTGAGTATGTCAACGATTCCAAACATTGGTACCTATAATACGTTTAATGTAAGCGGTTAGCACAGGTATACTTTTTTTGAACTCGAGTTGGCATGTGGTTTGGCTTTTAGTATGAACCAAAAAACAATTTTTAGGCAGTTTTTTTGAGAATTACCCATCCGACTCTACGATCTTGCAATTAGATAAAGCCAGACACTAGCTTTGTTTGAGCGACCTACAGAATTACAGATTCTGTAAGTTCTGTAACTTTTTTCCACAGATTTGCATTCGGGCGACGCAGACTGCAGTGCAGAAACGTGTTCGAGAGCTTTCTGTACTTTTACATACTGCAGAATCTGTGAATATTTTTACTGCATCTTCGACTTCCAGTAATTTTACAAAATCGTTACAGAATTGTGTTTTGATGATGCGGTGCAGTGATAACGATAAATTGAATTTTTTAATTTTATAATTTTCATCATTTGTTCAATAATTTGTGTAAAGTTATGTCTGTGTTACCACTAGTGTTAAGTGTACTAGAGAAGGACTATGATACGGAAATGTGGTCCCAAACTTCAGTGAGGAGGAGTTTATTCGACATTTCCGTATATCAAAAGACGTTTTCAGTAATCTGAGCAAAAGATACGAAAAAAGTGATGCATATCAGAGAATCGCTAATCAACATTTTGGTGCTTGAAACATCAACGAATGGTAAATAAACAAACCAGGATTGCATCTGCGCATGCGCCTCTACAGCAACTGCAGAATGTTGTTCCAGCACATTTTGTGCAGTCACAAAAAACTGTAAAAAAGTTCCCTCAGCCGATTCTGTAATTATGTAACGCTGTAGTTTGCTCGAACAAAGCTATGTCAGACTGGAATATGCACCTCAGTTTTTGGAAATGATACCTAACATACCTTTACTCTTTTATGTGTAGAAAAAAGGGTATTTCCGATGCTAAAACCCCTACCTACCTGCTTACTTCTTAAGAGCACTTTTTGATGACCCCTTCCCAAAATTTTCTTTTGATTCATGCTAAAAGAAAAACTACTTGTCAGCAGTGTTCAAAAAACGGAATAGGTACACCATTGTTTTTTTCATGCTAACCGCTGAGACTATAATAAATTATCAATGTTTAATGAAATCAACTCGGCGGGGCATAATAATAATCCTTTAAGTCGATGTAATTATCATTTATAATCCGGCCCGAAGTGAGAAAGTTTACGTTTCCATAGATATAGCATAGCCAACGTGTAGATATAAAATATATGTAGGTCTATCTAATGCTAGGTAATACCTGCCTATGTCGAGAGTAGGTAAACATCAAAATATACGTATGAATGTTTCGTTTAATATGGAACTATACGTGTGCATCTAACTACATGCATAAACGAAAATGAGAAAAAAATTTACAATCTGCCCGTAGAAGTTTGGTTAACAGTACCTAATATTATTACAGAGTGTTTGCATGATGTGTTAAAGTGCGTGACTGGACAGGCCAATACAGTTCACTAGCCTTTCTCGTTATGCCTTAAACCACTAATAACTCAATCAACTGTTTTTATTCTAATACTTCATCCGGTTCGGTTTTTCATTCTGGTTTATATAGTTAACGCAGATCAAGTACGTGGGGGCAGGGCAGAAGGCAGACGAATGAATTATTTATATTTTAACGCGATACGTACTTAAGATTTTGACGAATACTCCTCCGACGAATCGGATAAGTAATTAAATTGTTACCAAAATATTATCGTGGAATTTGGAATATGGGAGACAGGAAACACGAAAGTTGCATAGGGAAAAACGCAGACAATTTTTAATAAAAATTACACGCGGAAAAAGTATTCTAGTATACGGAAGACGAGGTAGCATGAAACTTAAAAACTGAACCCAAAAAAGGAAAGATTCATTAATAAAATTCATTTAAAAATAATGTCAAACCGCAGAAGCGTAGCGCGAGTTTACGTTCCGGGGGTATGAGGTTTTCGAGTGCTGGAGAGAGGCGTCTTAATGATTAATGATGTCAAAACAAAACTCTAATGAAATTAGCAACAAGCCAGACACGAAACCAGAGTCCCAACGAGGACCGGAAATAACAGTACCAACAAACAGGCAATTAACAAAACTCACAGTCTTCACACGTCACATCAATTAACGTCAGTTATATCTACCTCTTCGGTATTCGTTTTTGGTGGCGATGGCGATGGCGAGATGGTGGCGTTAGCGCGAGCGAAAAGTTCGCCCGTTTATAAAGAATAATCATAGAAATAGGCAGCTACCTTTCGGGCGCGCAGACAATTATGACTGCAACCATTTTCACGTTTCATTAGCTTTTCGAGAGTTTTTATCATTTACGGTGGTGACTTCATGATGTAGATTGGCTAGCACGTTTACAGGCGATCGATATTTTTAGAGGTTTTCAATTTTGGCTCGAATCCAGTATTCTCGAGAACAATGTCGGTGTAATCAGCTCGGCGCCCGGAGGTTTCATATTCTTTTTTTCGGTAGCGTGTCGTCGCACACCTTCCAAGTACCTGGACTGGTTATGATCCTCTCTCACTCTCTAGTCGAATATATTCGAGTAATTGAGTGGTGAAAATTGCGGCTAGCTTTCGTGACAAAAGGTGTAATCAGATGAGCTGCACGATGGACTTGGTCATTGTATCTCGTATACCATGCTACTGGTTATGCGCTGCTCGTTTCGTGTTATTAATCTGTGATTATTGCGGTTATGTATACGAGCTTACCTAGGTATAATGTGCTTCGTTACCATACATAGTTGCCCGCCATATAAAAATAGACGCGGACGCCTCGCAATGAGATTGAACGGTCAGCTCGAACCTGTATTATACGCTTTAATGGTACTAATTAGCAGTATTTTGAGTCTCGCTTGCTGCGCTTCTAACTTCTCTACTTTTTTTTTTCTTATGTGAATGCTATTTTAAGACAGACGTTTAAGTGTCGAGATGATTGCTCGACGTATCAACGTAACGTGATAACTGTAATTGCCCAAACAGCGAGATGATGGTTAACACGAGTGATGCGTTTGCGTTTTCATGTCGGTAGATGTGCCCTAGCCTTAGGTACGCGGCGTGTTAGTGTTTGCTGTATCATTATACTTAAACTATTTGTAGAATACTCGCGCTGATTTGCCGAATAGGCCTGTGGTATTTTCATCGAAATTACTTTCGTTGTCGATGGATGAGAAATTACGAATAGCGGTTCGTCGGAGTCGTAGGTTAATCAGAATTTCAACATGTTCGGTGCAGCAGAATTTACCGAACTGCAGAGTACGTGTGTTGGGAAGAGAACAGAGCTTGAGGTAGAATCCATTCCATAATGCCTGGACTGGAAATCTAACTACTTCTTGAATAGGGTAGAATGTTCAGCATTGAGCATATTAACAAAGCATCGAAGCTGATCCAAAGTGTGAGTTCGGGGCCTTAGCGAAGGTATCCTTATTAAGGAGGGAAACCAAAACAATAGTGATGGAATTTCTGCCAATCAAAAAATTTCTAAAAATACCTTGAATTTTTAATTAAAAATTGAAAGCTGCTGGGTGAAGCTCTAATTTAGAAGTGAGGGGAGGGACACCTTTTGAACATATTTCTGGACTCTTGGAGCATAAACAATAGGATTTAGGCTATGTCACAATTTTTATATACATATAATATTGTCGCTACTTTTGGGCATCCAGCGCTCAGTTCAATGGGTCAAAATCACAGTGCGAAGTTCCCTAGGTGAAGAAATTCCACCTCTAAAATTAGAATGAAGACTTTTGGAAGGTAGTCGAAGAAGGGGTATGGAAGGCAAACATTTCTGAAATTTTCACCAGCAATGAGGATCTAAATTATCTCCAACAACTTTCAGCTTCCTAGGTCATCCCCATCTCTTTATAGGGTTTAAAAACTGAATTTTGAGGTTACTTTTTCACATTGAACAGGCTGCTGGGTCCCCAAATGGGGGTAAGGAGGCCAAAATTTTGTGGTAGGTTTGGTTCCTGTCCTTGATGATCTTTTTGTAGGTTTCCCATTGCGTGTTTTTTCAGATCTCAAGAACGTTGATCAGGCTGCAGTGCAGCCCAAACTAAATGACCTAGAAGGCTAAAATTTGGTAAGTAGTCGGTAGAGATCACTGAAGTGTCTTTTGGGGTCCAAATTTGGGGGAAGGCTGTTTTTTGGAAGAACCCTAGAAAGCGAATAAAAGGGACAATTTTTTTGAAATTTGTACCAGTGATGAGGATCCAAATTGTCTCCAACATAGTAAAATTTCAGCTTCCTAAAGTCATCCCCACCGTATTTTAGGGCCCAAAAACTACATTTTGGGAGCATTTTTTTCACACTGAATAGTCACAGGTCCTGCAAATAGGGCTAAAACGCTCAAAATTGTGTGGTAGGTTTGGTTTATGCCTCTGATGTGCCTATTATACGTTTCAAATTGTGGGCCGTTTTTGACCTAGGGGTACAGCAAAAGTCAAAAATTTTCACATTTTTTTCAGTCTCTTATCGTAAGTTGATCAGACTACAGCCCAAACCAAATGACCTAGAAGGTCAAAATTTGATATGCAGAGTCGGTAGAGGTCACTGATGTGCCTTTTGGGGATTTTGACTTTTGGACCCATTTTGACCTTTGTGTACGGTCAAAAATCAAAAATTTTAAGGTTTTTCAAGCCAAATCCAAATGACTTGGGAGGCCCAAAATTAGTTATGTAGAGGTCATTGAAGTTCATTTTGGGGATTTTGACTTTTGGGACCCAAATTTGGGGGGAGACTCATTTTTGGGGAAGCTCCAGGAATGAAGAATTCTTGAACTTGCATTTAAAACAAATATCAAGTTAAAAAGAATGAAGAATTCTTGAATTTGCTGAAATTACAATTTAAAACAAATATCGAGTTGAAACATCAGATTCTGGTATTTTGTAAAAAAAATGAAAAAAATGAACGAATTTGGTCCAAATGCAGGTTGATGGAGTTGTTTATGTGTCATTGATGATAATTATGTTTACTTCATGTAGCCAGTGGCATAATGGGGCGTTAGTGCTCCCTGAATACGATTTTTAGTCAAATTTGACGATTCTTGACGCAAAAATAACTGCGTATAAACCGTACCATCGCCTCTCCTTCCTCAAAAAAACACATTCGAAACATAAATGGGTTCATTTCACAACTATCAAGCTAAAGTTTATGAAAAACGGTTGCCACAATAAGGCGTAGTTGAATTTCAAAGTTGCACCTCCGCCCCCCCCCCCACTACATTCAAGTAAAAATGAACTCCCATATAATTTTTCAGGTTGCTTTGTGACTTATCAAAATGAGTTTAAATCTTTCCAGAAATTCAAAACTCACGTCCAAAATTTTTTTGAGAATTTAGAGCCCTAAATTGAGTAACTAGAGTTTAGATACAATTTATCGAAATACTATCGCGCGACCTATCAAAATACATAGGTTAAAATTTTGCCAGAAATTCAAAAATCACAACCAAATTTTTTTTGAGAATTTGGAGCCCGAATTGGCTCTAGTTTTTTAACGTATTCGGAAATTTGATTTTTCTAAAGATCTTTTTTTCAGAAATTTGATTTTTTTTTAAAATCTGTACTCGAAAATTTAATTTTCCTGAAAATGTATTCATAGTAACAAAATGTGCAATCATTTTCACCACGTTTATTCAAACGAATTTTTCCACGATTAAGCAACTAAGCATTACCACTTTTCAATTTTAATTTTAATTTTAAAAAAATGAAAAGCAATCCACCTTAATACGAGTAATTTCCAAAAAAAACAAACACAACAAATTACCAAATGGGAAACAAGCATCGTATACTTTTAAATTTTGACCCCGTTTCGTTTAGTTTTTTTCTAACCATGAATAATTTACTCACATGCAGTTTTTATTTTAGTTGCTGCGGAGCTACTTATTAGAAACTTATATAGCTTGACCAGTGGTATCTTTTGCTGTACGTTTAATTTTTATTTTGGTAATAAATCAATATGGTTATACTATTTTTGGTACATAACTCATATATAGTGTAGTATTCAAATTGCTCGCTTAATTTATAGATCGTTAACAAGTTATAAACGGTTTTACGGAATCATCTACAAAAGAAGGCACCAGCAGAGCGAAGAAGAACCCAGGCAAATTCGATTTTTTACGCTTTCCAGACACGCTGCGCTGCTCGGTTTCTAATTACGTTCAATGACCAATTAGAGGCGTTAAAAAATTGATACCCGAGTAGAATCCAAACCAGTTAATTTATTTCGAATTAATTCGATTTAAAAATGAATAAAAAATTCCGTGTTTGTTTAACGAGTTGCCGGTGACAGATACATCTAATCTGATCCTAATACCACCAGCAAGTACAAGACGTGATACACGAATCACCACAACATCGACAGCCTCGACGACTCTAACACGTTCCGAAATTCCAAATAAATTAACAAACACGCGGCGCGTTTACAAATAGAAAAAATCTCGCTGTATCCATCTCTTAATCTGGATTTGTTTTAATTTGTATCAATGTTAATTAAAAATACTCGTAAGAAAACATCTCCCTCTCTTTCTCTCTCTCGGCGTATTTCCTTACTCTGGGCAATCGTACAACTGTACAAGAGGAATGCGCTGCAAACGAGTTACTTTTTTTCCTTTTTTTTTATCCTAATGAACAAGAATGCTTCAAGCTTTTCGAGATTTTATCAGGTGCTTTGGTGCGAGCGCGTATGTTGCGCTTTAAGTTGTCATCTTTTAACAATCTACACGTTAGTTATCATTAGTTTTGAAGCGGATGGAGGAAAAAAAAATACGAAGACAAACACAGCACTCGAAACAACGTAGTATTTGTGCGACGCTGCGTGTCCATTTCGGCAACATTTGCCACGCGTAATGAGTGGGCTTTGAAATGAAATTAATTTTCACCCCAACGACCGACGAGACGACGAATAATTAAAAATTCTTCGACAAACGCGAATACGTAAATTTACAAATATGTGCATTTTTTGCGCCACCTTCAAAGGCGTCGTCGATGGAAAATTTTATGCAAAATAATACGTTGGAGGATTTTTTTTACGCCAGAGATTACAATAATGACCGTTATTTTAATATCGGAATGGGTAATTTTTCTTGTTAAATGTAATTTATTACGAAATCACTCGTGAAATTAATTCGTTTAGCGCGAGATATTAATTAAACGCACCCCGAGTAACGAAGTAATTATTTTATCAACTGAAAATGATGCATTTTGTATGCAGACAAACTAAATCTCAATTAGCAAGTTTACTTCGTGTTCATTTTCTATAATAATTTCGTCGCGAAACATTATAGCGAGTAGTAACGACAATTGTAAAAACAGACACTGCATTAACAAGTTCACTCATTTGAATCTTTCAAACAAAATATTATACCCGGAGCTTTGCTCCTTATATTAATTACTCGCTGTATAGTTTGCAAGCAAAACTATTCTATATACGTGTATCAAAAGCAATTCTGCAACAGTTTTTAAAGAAATACGTAAAAGGTCAGACGTAGTTGTCTCGATGAGTTATTAATTAAATTATAATCAATCAATTTCAGTACACCGAAGTTACCCTTAGCGTAATTTTTCAAATTAATGAAGAAAACTCGAATTAATGAGCGAAACACATTTTTTATTCATTATCATTCTTATACAAGTAGGTAAGTACAATTTTGTGTATTTTTCCTCCAAGTAATTTATTGAATTTTTTTCGAATTACTTCGCCCGATATTTCGAAAAAAAAATTTCATAGACAAAAACAATTTTTTTTTCATTTTGAAAAGTGAACCAAAAAGGTCTCAAATGAGCGCAAGTACTTATAACGAATATAGAAAGACCTTAACGCCCCTTACCTTATAAATTTCAAAATAAAATCTCGAACTTCCAAAATTCAAAAATTAAAGTCGACGGTTTTGGAAATGAAAAAAAGAAATACTTTGAATTCAAAAATCACAAAAACTAAGCTCTCAACTTGTAGCTATGAACAGAAAGAAAATTTTGAAGTTCTACAATTCTTATCATTTTCCATTTTTTTCAGAAAATCCACGTTTGTGGGTACGAAATCGATTATTTCAAAAATTAATAAAATTTGACTGCAAAAATCTCGAAAATTAAGCCCCACAAAAAAAATAATAATAGCTTAGAAAAAAGAGAATTTCAACCTCTACAATTTTTATACCTTGCATTTTTTTCGTAGAATGCTGAGTTTGTTCAGAAAATTCGTGTTTATGGGAAATGTACAAAATCAATGGTTTTCAGAATGAAGAAAAAATCAAAAAAATAGCATCGATTTTTTAAATCTCTCAAAAATATGAATTTTCTGGCCAAACTAAAAGTGCTAGGAAAAAAATGCAGAGGATGAGAATTGTAGAGCTTGAAATTCTATTTCTCCTAAGAGCTATTATTTTTTTTCTAGGGGACTTGAATCGTCTTACCTGTGCAAAAAAAAAAACGATTTCAATTTAACACCAAACCCCTATTAAGATGTTTTAGAATCCTTGAAACTGAAAAAAAATTACCTCCAATAAGCTCCATGAATCAAAGTAGCTCTTTTACAAATATTTCCATTTCAATTTGAAAATTTTCAACAATTTTTTTTATTTTTTATTGCTTCGTTAAAATGTTAAAACACGAAAAAAGTAATTTTTTCCCCCTCTTCGAACAATTGAAAATGAGCCTAGGTTTGTTCAGAGCTGGAAAAGCTGTAAAATCATACACCTACACTAAGGTGTCCGTTATTTTAAAAATTTTTGAAATTGGGGAGCGAACCCTCTAGATCTTTTCTTTATCACCTAAAACTACCCTCAGAATTTTTTCAGATTTTTTGAACAAAATTAAACTGGCTCCCATGGGCTTTAAAGTTTAACATGCGATTTACAATAAGGATTTTACGTTAAACACTTCATTTCTGAAAAACACCCTTTCAAAATTAACCCTCAGTATCGCAATTGAATATATTTAAAAAATATGAAATTTCGAATATTTTCAAGCAAAAAAAAATTTCCAAGTTGAAAACTGAAATTTTGGCAGGGGTTCGAAAAATATTTAATTTTTAAAATTATGTATTTTATTTTTTTTAAAGGTGGAATGTTTTTTTTTCAACATTTCTCATCATTTTCTTCACTTTTCTTATTCAACATTCAAAATTTAATTTTTGGCAGGGTTTCCAAAAATGTGAGATTTTCTAAATTAACGCATTTTCCAAAATGTGTTCGAATTAAGTAGGTACTTTAAATATATTTTTCAAATTTTTTGGTTGAAAAAAATTGAAAATTTATTTTTGGTACTTATAGGGGTTAAAAAAATACGGATTTTTTTAAAAGTTGTTTTTTTTAAAATTTGTCGATATTAATTTTTCAATTTTTTTCTAAACAACAAATACAAAATTTCTTTTCAAAATTTTTTTGACACAGAGAGAATAAATTTTTCTGTGCTTTTGCAGGCATTGAAAGATATCACAATGTTATCGTGTCTCGTGAAATGTTTAAAAAGCAAATTTGTGAACAATCTCAATTTTTCCAAGTTCAAAAGTCTGCAACTGACCAGTTCAGAAAATTTTTCAAAATCAAAACTGTCAGAATTTCTGAAATTTTC
This sequence comes from Pseudococcus longispinus, assembly GCA_900064475.1. NCBI lineage: Eukaryota > Metazoa > Arthropoda > Insecta > Hemiptera > Pseudococcidae > Pseudococcus > Pseudococcus longispinus. The sequence goes on from FIZU01056106.1 coordinate 22,358, forward strand.
TAAGTTTAAAAAATTTTTGAAATCGAAAATAACATGAAAAAATGTCTGAAAGTCAGCACCATCTCTGAAATTTTCCAAATCCAAGTCTGCCTGAGAAAATATCAGAAAGTTAGCGTACTTCTAAAATTTTCAAATCCAAAAATGTCTGTCTGAAAAATAGAATTTTTTCAAGTCCAAAAAGTCATAAATTCTGAAATTTTTTCAGGTTAAAAAGTATAAAGTCTGACAAAATATCTAAAAATCAGCAAAATCTCAGAAATCACACAATTCCAAAAAGTCATTTGAAATCTGAAAAATTTTTCAAGTCTAGAAAATCTAAAATATCCTGATAAAATATCTGAATGTCAGCGTGATCTTTGAAATTTTTCAAGTCCAAAAAGTCTAAAATGTTTGTTTGACAAAATGTTAAAAAATCAGCATAATTTATAAAATTTTCCAAGTCCAAAAAATCAGTGAAAATCTGAAAATTTTTCGCTCCAAAAAAAAAAGTCTGACAAAATATCTAAAAATTAGCATGACGGAATTTCGTGACGTTTTTTAGAGGTTTGCTCATCGCAAAAGCATATCCTATGCTAATAAATAATAATCTAAAAAGTCGTAAAAATGTATAAAAATTATTCAAAATGTCGAAAAAGTGATTAAAAAATCACAGAAATTGTCAAAAATGCAGCAAAAATTATTAAAAATGGTGAAAAACTTGTCGAAATATTACAAAAATTGTCAAAAAAATAAAAAAACAAGAAAATGAAATAAAAATTACCCAAAATGACATGATTGATATAACAAAAAAATTGACTATGAGTAAAATATTCCAAAAATCATTAAAAATACTTACTTAATTATTAAAATATTCAAATAAAATGAAAACTCGTAAAAATTGTACAAAAATTGGTTTTCTAAAATCGCACAGCTGTTAAAAAATTACGAATTTGTGAAAAAAAATCATAAAAATTTGGATTCTTCAACCTTTTAAAAAATTCACCGCAAAATGTACATATTTTCAAACAATTTCTAAAACATGCCATACCAGCTTTCAATATCGTTTTAAACAATTTCTGACGACTTTTTTGAACTAAAAAAAAATTCTGAAACATTTTAGGAAATTTTGCAAAATTTTCATCACTTTTTTGGCATTTTAAACGATTTTTAGGACATGTTCAACAGTTGTTATAATATTTCATTTTTAGACGAGATTTCAATTATTTTTAGCATTTTCCTAATAATTTTTCTGAATTTTTAAACAATTTTTCAGTCATTTTGCGGAATTTGTTCCTCCTTTTTTATAATTTTAAATTATTTTTATGCCATTTACAACAATTTTTAAAACATTTCAGCCATTTTTACTGGCCATGTTTCTAATTCTGATAATATTGTTTATGAATTCTTGAATTTTTTTTTGTCATTTTGAAGATGATTTGATAATTTTTTCGACATTTTGAACAAACTTTACTTTAACTTCTGCAAAACATTTTCAAGATCTTTTCACCATAGCCTTTTTATGAAACTTCTTACAATTTTTATGATTTTTCAACGATTTGGGTGGGTATTATTTTTATTGAAAATCATGTTTACAAAAAAAGAAAAGCTTTCTCTTTAACGCACGGAAATCCGTTGCCTCACCTGAACCCCTCTTCTTCTCTTTCTTCCACCATAAAAACTGCATAAATTTTCTAATAGGCTCATTTATTCGCTTCTGGATATCCCAGATTGTTTTTTTCGATCTCTAAAACACGATTTGTGACTGTAGGGTTACCCACTACCTGTATTTTAAAATGACAAATCTTTTTCACAGAAAATAAAATACTTACGCCCAAACACTTCACCAATATAGATATCTCCTTATGCAAATGATTTTTAAAATACTTTTCATTAAAAATTAGAACCAAGGGAACGCGACGACTACCATACAATCTACAATCAACCATCAATCGAACCCTGATACCCGTAATTATTTCTCATCAGTATTCTCCTCCAATATAAAACTTTTATCAGCTACCACCCAAACTAGGAAATAAAATAATTCCATAAACGAGTTCTATTTGGAATCACTATACTCGATAACAGAGCATAACGTATAGCTCGATGATTAGTTTGAATGAAATTGGAATTCGAATTCTATCACTTTTCTCGATCGTCTGCATTACCAGAGAGCTCTCTATACACTCGTGGTTCTTATTTGGTAATTAATTTAAACCACTTCGTAAACCGTAATGACGATTTACTGCGGGTGTGAGTAATAAAAATAAAAATCCGAATGAAGACATAAAAATAACATTCCCACTAGCATCACGAAATCTGCATATAAACTTACCACAGAGATGATACCACGAGCTACCATTTTTAATATCGCATCTTATTCATCGTGTTCCTCAGAGAGAACGAGTTTCTGGTGTAATTTATGCCATCAGTAATTTTCTTTTACTTTAAAGTAAGCGTATAAAGGGTTAAAAGCATTTTTTTTCAACCCTTGTAGGCAGCCACCAACGCGTTTACTTTATTCATATGGGAGTATTTTTCATACCGAGTTACTCGCTACGATGCAGACATCGAGATGCCAGCTATTTTCACATTCAAATGTAAGATATGGTAAAAGTTTTTACTCTCGAATGTAAAAATTTTCAACTTTATGTTAACTCTATCAGGAATCAAATTCATTAAGATGATATAGAATTTTACGTGCATAAGAAATACCAACTACTTCGATTATTTTATTAATAATTGATGCCTAAACGAGATATACTCGGAAGCTATTATATAAAATAGGTAGATTTTACGTTCATGAGGTGACGAGAGGAGGAGGGGGGGAGGTGTCAGTCTAAAAAAATAATGAAACCAACATTGTACGTACCAACTAGTTCTCAAAACGATCAAAAATTCAAATCAACTCGTACAAAAAACAGGCCCATCAATTTCCAGTTGAAAAAGCCTTTACCCTCTCCCCTCCTCTTCACTTTAAAAATTAATTTATATTAAAATTACAATAAAATATGTCGCAAGAGGTTTAATTACTTTTACAAACGTCCATCGAGGATACGATTTTGAGCTAAAAAAAACATTTCAATTAATAAAAATTACACCCAGAATTCGTTCACTTTTTTCTTTTCGAGAGAAAAAAAGAAGAGAAGGAAAAGGAAACAACCCCGACGTGCTTTTTAATTAAGCCTCAAAAATAGAAGTATCGTTTAGAACCAGAGAGATGAAACAATTTCCACAAATTAATCCTTAATCTTATTTCCAACTTGGAAACGAGAAGTATAAAGTAAAGATGAAGAGGAAAAAACAAGGGGATACCGTCTTTCATAAAGAAATGACAACGTACTCCCTGCCAAGCGAATACCTTCCCGAGTACGACAAAGGGCACACAAAAACCAAGCCCTGTTCACATTTTGGCGACGAGTTTTACGATAATTGCTAACTTATATTTGGTCCTCTCGTAAATCATAATTTCCAAAAATTTAATCTCGTCGTATCGTAGCTGGCATTTTTTCTTCGTCGTTTCAATTTCTGCTAGTACGTATTTATCGAAGATTATAAGAATATAAGGAGGCGAGTTTAAATCTCGATTTTCGACCTATTTTTAGACATATACGCCTAGATATACGAGTATACGTAATACCGACAGTCATACATTATCATCTGTAATAAACAACCTTTAACGGAAATTAAATCATTTAAATGGTTACCGAACTGGTAACATCCTACGTGTAAGCTTTAAATCCCTAATACCATTGCCGAAAATACGGATTAAATACATTCCATGATCTAAACCTTGTTGTCGTCGGCGTCCTCGTTCGATTTTCTAACAATAATAACATCTTCATATGATATACTAAAATACGTACTAACGTATGCGAAAAATACCATTAACCGAATCTTATTATGTACTTGGAGGTAATTTCCATAACGCGTATTTGAGAATCGTTCTTATCGAAGGATTATTCTATTTGGTGCATATTTTCTCATATTTTTTTCAGCTGTTGAATGGCAGCGATGGAAAATTTAGAGGTGACCTTTTTCGAAAATTTTCTCTCGTATTTTACACGTGTGAACTGATAAATTTGGATTTCTAAAGGGAATTTGGCGGTAAATACTCAATATATGGCAATGCAGACAGGTATGAAAATTGAAAAATGGAGTCTTGGTGTTATAGGATTGCAAAAATGAAGTGGAATGTGAGAACTGAAATAAATTTTTTTCAGGCAAAATATAATTTCAAGTTCGCCAAAATTTTTCCCCTGCTTCAAGCAAACTGGATATTCTTTTTCAATTTAAGAAATTATAAATTTCAAAAATCTGTGACTCAAGCAAATCATTCGCGAATGATTGAATCATTCAAGTGAATCATTTGCGAATGAATGAATCAATCAAGTGAATCATTCGCAAATGACTGAATCATTCAAGTGAATCATTTGTGAACGAACGACTGAGTCATTTGAGTGAATCATTCGCGAACGACTGAATCATTCGAGTGAATCATTCGCGAACGACTGAGTGAATCATTCGCGAACGACTGAATCATTCGAGTGAATCATTCGCGAACGACTAAATTATTCAAGAACGCATCATTCGCGAACGACTTGGTCATTCAAGTGAATCGTTCGCGAAATATTGAGTCATACAAGTGAATCATTCGCGAAATATTGAGTCATACAAGTAAATCATTCGTGAATGACTCATTTGCGAACGACTGAGTCATTGAAGGGAATCATTCGAGTGAATCATTCGTGAACGACTGAATCATTTGAATGAATCTTCGCAAACGACTGAATCATTTGAGTGAATCATTCACGAACGACTGAGTCATTCGAGTGAATCATTTGCGAACGATTATGATTTGAGAATGAGCTCCTATGTAGTCAAAAAAAGGTCCAAAAACAAAAATAAAAGTGTTTAATGCGTAGATATAGGGGAGAGGGTGGAGGATCTGAACACATTTTGTTTTTTGTTAGTTCTGACCTCACATTGCATGTAAAAAAATTTTTTTACTTTTTTCCAAATATTGTTGCGCAAAAAAAAGTTTTGAAGCGGAAAATTGGATTTTTTGGTGGAGTTGGAAAAACACGTAATTTTAAGATTAATGCATTTGTCGAATTAATATTTTCCAGTTTTTTTTTTAATTTTTCGACCAAAAATATGTTTAAGTATATTTAAAAATTTAATTTTGGCAGGAGTACTTATGAAAAATTTCGGATTTTTTTAAACCAATGTGTTTTATACTAAAAAAAAAAATCTAAAAGGCATAAGTATTTTTTTTTCAAAAGTATATCTTGATTTGAAAGAAAATTCCAACGCATGATCACAGCTGAAGAGTAAATTTTTGGCTGCGGTTCGTAAAAATTCCGAATTTCTGAAACCCCTGCCAAAATCCAGTTTTCAAATATAAGTATTCTTCGAACTCCTGCAAAAAATCCAATTTTCGACTTAAAATTTTTTTTGCACGACGATGTTTGGAAAAAAAGTAAAAAAAATGATGAACAATTTCGAAAAGAAAGATATTCCACCCGTAGAAAAAATAAAACGCATAAATTTTAAAATTCCGTATTTTTCAACCCTTCCAAAAATTCATTTTTCAACGAAATTTTTTTTCACGTGAAAATGTTCGGAATTTCATGGTATTTTCATGTATTCTATTCAATTGCAAAATTATGAGATTATTTTTTTTTAATTTTGTTTTTCAGGAATGAAGTGTTTGATGTAAAATCCTTACATAATGTAAATCCCACGTTAAACTTTGAGGCTTTTAGGCCGGGTCCAATTTATTTTTAATCTGAAAAAATTGGAGAATAATTTTAGGTAATGAAAAAGAGATCTAAGGGGTTCACTCCATCGATTTCAAAATTTTTTAAAATAAGTGACACCCTAATCTACAACTAGGTCTTAAAATTGCCAATTAGTGTCGCTATAATAAGCTAAAGCTAAAATAAAAAAAATTGGCGCAATAACACGTCAAAATTGAGAATACATCCACCCCCCCCCCCGTTCAAACTATTGCCATTCTCCCCTACGTACATTAAAATTTTTCAAATTTTAGTTGCGCTGACTAGCTAAATTGAATGTAAAACTCAGAAAATTAAAAAAAAATTGGGAACACATTTTTTTTTAGTATTCAAGAGCAAAGAAAAATTACGTATTCAGATTTTGAATCGAATCTTAGACTAAGGTAGGTACAAGTTTCTTACTACGATCTTTCGAAAGACATCCATTGATTGTTTCAATGATTCGAGACTTTGAGACTCGAATATATTTGACTTTAAATCACGCATCAAATTTCAAGCAATTTCTGGTAATTGGTAATTGGTAATTTATGGCATAGTTTCTTCAAATTTATAGTAAGTAGGTAAAGTATTGCAATCGAGAGTACTTATCTAGGGGGGAGGGGAGAGGAGGGGTTAAATAGAAAAAAATCTCTCCAATTGTTGAAAAATTGTAGATCTCTTTCAGAAATGAGAATACTTGAACCTTTTTTCAATTTCTGAGAAAAATTTTAATAGGTGGGTACCTATTTTACTTTTAAAGAAGTTGAAAATATGGGAAAATTTTAGGGAAAAATTGGAGATTCATTTTTGAAAGATTTCTAAAACATATTAAGCTAAATATACTTAATTCCAAATTTTGACAAGAATTTTTTAGAAAAAATATTGGGAATTTAGGAATGATAAATTTTAGAAAAAAAATCTTAAGAAAAATTTCGAGAATATTTCCAATGGAATTTTTGAGGAAATTCTTGGCAGGTGTGAAATATATGAATTATTTGTAACAGTCTTCAGAAATATTAAGATGTCAGCAAGAGCGGAGAAGGCAGATCACAATTGTCATACTAAACTCGAAAAATTTTGGAAAAATATGCTGAAAATTTTTTGAAAAAGTTACGGGACCAGAATTTTTTTCAAAAAATAATTTGGAATAAGTTTTGATTGCATTTTTGGATAAAATTCTTTATTGTAAAAATTGTGAAAAATTCCATTAAAATATAGTGAAAAAATTGTCAAAAAAGTCTAAAATGTTTAAACATTGTCAAAAAATCATTAAAAATGTTGCAAAATTTGTGTGAAAATGTCACCAAAAATGTATATATATTTTTTTTAAATGGAAAAAAATTTGGACAAAAAATGTGATGAAAAAATGGACAAAAAGATTTATGACTTAAACATTTTCCTTGATTTTCAAACTATTTTTTAAAAACTTTATAAAAGAGATTTTGAAATTTTTTCAATTAAAATTACAATAATTCGTTTGGAAAACTGCAGTACTTTTTTCGGTTTTTAAAATGATTCAAATTTCTTGCACTCCTTCTACAATTTTTTTTTTTAATTTATTCTTAATTTGGAAATTTAGAGACTTTCAAGTTCTAATCTTACGAAAAAAAAATTGACAAATTCGTGGCATGAAAAAATTACCTACACCAAAAAATGGCTCAGAATATAAAAACAGACTTTTTTTCAATTTTTTTGTAATTTTTGTAATTTTAAAAGTTGAAATTGAAACCAAAAGTGAATTTCTTTCAATTCATAAATTTTGAAGAAAACGTGTTTTTCAATTTTTGAACAATTTTTTCATCCAGTAAATTGATTTTTGGATTCAATTTTTTCCCTCATTTTCATAACTGGATCAGACGTCACATTTTTTGCCAAGTTTGGTCCCCCCTCCTCTACCCTCTTTTCTTGAATTTTTTTTCAATATGAACATGAAGAAAAGAATTGGACCCGGAAAGAGAGGCGGGGGGTTATAAAACAAATCCAAAATTGGGTTTCCTCTTATTATTCTAGGTGTATTTCTTATTTTTCGAACTTAAAATTCAATCTCATTTTTCAAAAGAATACATAATAATTTCTCCCTTTAAAATACTCAATGAGGAATATAATTGGGAATTGCGATTCACCTCCTGTCCTCTCCCCTTCGTATCGAAGAAAAATACAAACACTAACCTGGAATATCTTCTCGTAAAATATGCCCAACAGAACGCAACCAGTTCATCACCATCCACAAAAAGGACCCTCATTCCGCAGAAAAAACCTAATAAACAAAATAAAAAATATAACGCATTAATTAATTATTCCAGCCTGGTGCAATAAACTAAAAAAAAACTCCTAATAATCTCTAGAAAATCCGTAGTAGCGATAACAAACCAAACAAAACAAACCGCTTTAAAAAACAAAGTGAAAAAAAATCCCATTCAATAAAACTTTCACGTGCAGGCATTATCCATTAAAAAAAATCGACTCTACTTTTCAACAATACTTTGGCAAATATTAAATAATAATCCGCGCCATGAAAAATATCGCCAACTTCATTGAATTACAAGCTAAACCGCAACTAGCCGTTAGGACGAGCGCACTTATAGCATCATCGGTGGGGACTAATTAAATTACAGCACGCTTCCGGGCACATGGACGTTGGCCAAAATTCGCAATTGGTATATGAAAATGAAAAAAAATACCACACAGAGCAAGAGAAAGAGAGGGTGAGAGAGACGTGTAAAAACAAATAAAAAAGGCCACGTGTAATCCAGTCTACGCGGTATATAATAACGAGACGTGAACTTTATTATTTAATAAATCAGCTGATTGGCGCCTAAACAAAACCCATGAGACAATGCTGACAGGAAAAAGGATACATTTGAAAAAATTTCGCAAAAATTTATTTAGCTCGATTTTGCACAATAATGTTCATATAAAGTTAAAAGCTTCGTTTCGTCGTCATAAACTTGTTAGTGCTTCCACTTTGATCGTTGCTTCCGTTTTTAAAGTTAAACTTGCGCCGTAAAATTCGGTTATTATATTAAACTTTTTAGATACAACGTTTTTCTGAAGAATTATGGATCTTTTTCATTGTTTACACTAAACGTAATAAAAGAAACATTTGACCACGAACTGTTAGCGATGATCCTAGACGCATCCTGCGTATACCGGCGGTTTTTACAACCTAGTGCCTTTTATTTTTAATGCTATTACCATGGCTTTAATGTCGACTACAAATTAAAATAAGCTTCGCCCCTCGATTCCTTCAAGTATACGTACGTTTTACGACCGACGAATATTCAGAGTACAATAAACAACACTCTAAAATACCATAGCACATACCTATACTTAGTACGTCTCAAATTACCCGAAAAAAATTTCACCTATCTTTGAAATACCGAGCCATTCCAGTTAACGAATTTTTTCCACTTTTTTGCTCGAAAACTTCGCTCGCGATGGATGATTATTTTACATAAAAATTCCGAGCATACGTGCTCATACTTTGTACACCTCCCCACTCGAAGCAATAATAATAAATGAAGTAGATATAAAGGTACGTATATGATACTCACTTAACGCAATTCCACACCTAAATAGAGGTAATAAGCTGAAAACAAAATCCAATACAATAAAAATCGTACAATTTTTATCCTCGAATAAGGCGAAAATCCGTTACCTTCTTATATTTTTACAAGAAAATCCCATAAATGTAGTTTATTGGTCGTTGCTTTGCCCATATCTCCATCTGTATTGTGTCACCACCGGTATTGTCTGCGTATATGTGCAATACCATTACAACCCTCTTAGCTTTTGATCAACTTAATGGTCGCGATCGGTTTATTTTTCAATGTCTGCTGCATTCGTCGTATATTTCATCGTATCTGAAGCTTCTGCACAGGCCATAGATATCGTAAGACCTGCCAACGTATAAATAATACGAATAAACGTAGGTATAATTAAACAAAGGTTTTTTTCCTTTAGCTGTATTTTAATTATGTGAACGCGTCGGGTCGTCTCACGAAGAGCAAATAAATTATTAACAATAACAATAATAAGATCAGAAAAAGAAAATTGTTTCTTATTTTGAACTTCACGCAAGAGTAAGTACTTTAAAAAAGCGAAGAAAAGTCGCAAAAGCTCGGCGTTTTAATAAAAAGCTTTGGTTATACTTAAATGAAAAAGCACCCCGTTCTGTTGTATACCTCGGCCTTTGCCAACGCAGAAAAATGATAAAATAAGGAAAAGGAAAATGTTTCACTTTTTTTTCTTTCTGTGTTTTCGCACGTAAGCGGCTTATCTTTTAGCGAACCGTATACTATGTATAAGAAGGGAGAAAAAGTACCAAGAGTGGATTCCGTCCATGGAGATTGTATACAGAAGTGAATTTTTAGATAATGGACTTGTCAAATCAAGTGACATGTAAAACACCTGACTCGCCTTTAAATAATATTGACTTAACGATATCCGTCATGTGCTAAAGATTTAACGTCATTTTTTCTTTCACCCTTCGAAATACCATTTTTTTCTTGATATTCTGGGCTGGTTAGAAGTGTCTACGTTTCGGCTCGCTTCGAATGGGTATTTGAATTCTGTCGATTTCGTTTATTAACGCGGATTAACTATCGAAACTTCGTTTTATCAGAAATTATGATGTTTGGGGCGAATTTGAGATTTTCGTGGATTTCGTAATTTTTACGTTTGTCAAATTTTTTCCATGATTTTTTTTATCGGATTTGTTTAATTTTTTGGTGGATTAAGCAAGAAATATTTCAATAATCGAAAATTTTGAAAAAAGTCCCCGGCATTTCTAAAATACCTTTGAAACTATCAAACATAGGATATGCCTTTGCACATTGAATTTTTCAAGTCCATAAAGTCGTGATATTTGAATTTTTCTTGAATTTTTCCAAGTCCAAAAAGTCATTTGAATTTTGAAAATTTTTCGAATTTCAAAAAAGTCAGACAAAATATCTAACAGTCATTGTAACAGATTTTCGTAAATGAATTTCGTAATGGGATTTTTTTGAAAAATTTTCGAAATCCAATTCCAAGTACAAAAAGTTAGTTGAAATCTGAAAATTTTTCCAAACTCAAAAAAGTACGACCAAATGTCTAAAAGTCGGCCTTAGGTAAAAAATTGTCGGACAAAATGTCTAAAAGTAAGCATTATCTCTAAAATTTTTCCAATTCCATATTATAAGGCTGGCAAAATGTCTAAAAGTCATCGTCAAAGAATTGGACAATTAAGATGGGTAATTCAGATGGATAATTAAGATGAATTTTCTAAGTTCAAAAAGTCAACGAAAATCGAAAAAATTTTCCGTCCAAAGAAGTCTGATAAAATGTCTAAAAGTCATCAATTCATCATTTTCTATAAAATTTTGTAAGTTCAAAAAGTCAATGAAAATCTGAAAAATTTTCCAAGTCTAAGAGAGTCTGACAAAATGTCTAAAAACTGTCGTCAAGGAATTTCGTGGCGTTTTTTGCGGACACGAAAAATGGACAAAAAATTTGGAAGAAATATTTGGACACTTTTTTAGGATTGACTCCAGTCATTAGACATATCCATGTCAAAATTACCATTTTCACAAAAAATTACAATTTCTACAAAAAATTACAATTTTTACGAAAAAATACAATTTTTACAAAAAAATTACAATTTTTACGAAAAATAACCATTTTTACAAAAAATTACCATTTTTACGAAATATTACAATTTTTACAAAAAATTACAATTTTTACGAAAAAATACAATTTTTACGAAAAAATACCATTTTTACAAAAAAATACAATTTTTACGAAAAATTACAATTTTTACAAAAAAATTACAATTTTTACAAAAAATTACAATTTTTACAAAAAATTACAATTTTTACGAAAAATTAC
>FIZU01056108.1:0-11113 GCA_900064475.1 Pseudococcus longispinus
ATGTAAATAACCTTTTTGATAGCACTTGAGAAGGCACCAAAAAAATGTTATATACGATTTTCATTTTTATGAACCGGTTCTTGAGTTATTCACGATTGAAATTTTCAAAAACATGTAACAACTTGAATAAAGCAGTTACAAGAAATATGTAAATAACCTTTTTGATAGCACTTGAGAAGGCACCAAAAAAATGTTATATACAATTTTCATTTTTATGAACCGGTTCTCGAGTTATTCACGATTGAAATTTTCAAAAGCCTGTAACACCTGAAATAAAACAGTTACAAGAAATATGTAAATAACCTTTTTGATAGTACTTGAAAAGGCATGCAAAAAAGTTTATATACAATTTTCTTTTTTATGAACCGGTTTTCAAGATATAAGTGGTGGAAAATTTCAAAACTTCATCACAGATGTATTCATTTCGTGAATTGAAAAATAAATGCTTAGCGAAATTAGATTCAAAACTTTTGCAATACCAGTATTGCAAAATTGGATTTTTTCAAAGTAAAGTTTTGCTGTGTTGGTGTAGAGAATCAGCTTTCTTTTCTTTCAAAGTTACTGCATAGAATTTTTTTTCATCAATACTTTGACAGCACTTAGTATCAGTTTTGTTGAATTTCTATATTTTTTATTTTAGTATTTAATATGAAATTTTGATTTGAAAAAGTTCATTTTTTTCGTTTATAAAAATTAAATCCAACTTGATTTGAAATACATACCAATTTTTACTTCGAATTTTCAGTTCTGTAGACTAGAATGAGCGAAAGCTCTCTGAATTGAGAAAATATACCTACCTATTCTCAAATTGGCGAAATTACTTTCCAAAAGGCAATAGTTAGACAATTTTAAAGGTAGTAGACTTTTCTCCTCTGAAACATATTTATGATTTAATGTCTCTCCCTCTAACTAAGAGAAAACTTGCTGGATTTTGTTTTCAACGTCATGATCCGTGAATTTTGCTAATTTCTTCTTTGGTTCGCTTCACTCCCATTCCAAAAAAGGGTATTTTAAAAAAGATTTCTTAGATTTAAGACACTGTTCGAATCCAGATTTGTAGATATTTTACTTGATAAGTTGACAGGATTAAAACAAAAAAAAGTGATCATGAAAAACAGACCACGAATCATTTGTATCTGAAAATTTTTTTTTAACAAATCAGTTCACCCTATTTTTCCCAATTTCACAATTTTCTAACACATTGATAAGATGAATTCTCCAGAGATGTACCTACTTACATTTGTGCATTAAAAAGTAGCCTACGTAAATTTTTTAATGAATATCTCATGCAAAGGCATGTGCCTGAATATTTTGTGGGTTGCTTTAATGATGGAAAAAACAACAATTTGCTGAAAACATCAAATTTATGAGTAAAAAAGTTGAAAACCATGAAAATTTTTCCACATTATTAGTAACTTCATACTGAATAAAAATGTTTACTTATAACACTCGTGTATAGAAATTTTTAGTGTGGGAATATCTCAATCAGCTGTAGGAGCAAAGGGTAAAGTCCCAAAGAAAACACATAAATAAAAATTAATTCTCTGTATAAAAATCAACGAAAAAAGCACTTTCAATTTATACTTCTAGAATCGTTAAAAACCATGATTTGAGACAAACATTATTGAAAGTCATGAAAAATCATTTTAAGAAAGTCGTTATTTAAACGTAGCCTATGAAGTTTTATTGTAATAGTAAAAATTGTAAGTTTATATTGAAAATATGAAAATGGCATCATCGTTTTAAGAATATGTCGGCGAAGAGAAATATGATATAAAATTGTTACGACAGGGAACCGAGAGCCCAGGTGTAGGAAGGGATTATGGAGTTATAACGTATGCAAATTTTCCAACTAAATAAATTCTTCGTTAAAGTGAACACTTAACATATGAAAAATTCCCAATTATTTTAGAGGAAAAAAGAAGAACCTGCATTCTGCTAATATTTTGTTCGTTTTCATTTTTTTTTTCGTTGGAACAAGACGTATATACCTACTTATTTATTCTATTGCCACGGGTCATCTACCTTACAACACTCTCAATCATTTTATTTTTGATAATGCAAGGACGATGAAATATTCGCCACGAATTTCAAATATGTACCTATTTCCAACCGAGGGTGAAAAATTCCTCCATATTATTTATTACAGCTGGCAACTTCTTCGCGCAGCGTATAGATATTTATAACATGACCATCGATATTCTTCGCTCGACGTGTCGCTTATGGAGCAATTATTTAAATCTAATGGGTTATGTGTTTCGAATGTGTATTACTAATTCCACACAGCCACAGGTAAAAAGATACGAGTAATACTTAGTTCGAGGCTTATTTAAATAATTCGTGCATGTTCGCGAAAAATAAAAACCAAACAAAAGGAAGTCGATTGTAAAAATTCAAATTATTATCGTACGTGTCGATGATCACGTAATTGAAACAAGCTTTCATAGGCAAGTCGAAATTTTTCAATAGAAATTTTAACAGTATCGAATGATTCATGATTTTTCGAGTGCTTATTCTAGTTATAATAATGGTTCGAATCGTCATTCGTGAATCAATCTGGTGAAATTTATTATCGACGATCCCTAAAATTTTTTTCTCGATGGTTCATATCCTGTTTTATCAATTTGACGGTTATTGGATTAAATAGATAAGAAAATTTGATTCAATTTGGCCGGATTATCGATGTGATCGATATTCTAGAAGTTTATTAAGACCTTGGTCACGATCCAGATAAACCTGATTGTAAAAATTTACTATAATTCGGGCCTTTTATGTTCATATTTTGCGCGATGATGGATGATTTAGTCATTTAGTCAGAAATGTAATTAAAATTTGGTCCGTCCCATTATCTCATTGATGTATAGGATTATAAATGAAACTAGTTTCATTTTTTTAACGCCTCTCTCTTCGATGAATGAATCGTTTTCAGCTTAGTTCACGTCTCGACGATTCTATTCATTTCGTGAATTTTTGAAGCAAAAAGAAAGAGCCGAAAGTAAAAGAGAAAGACTCATCTCTCGTAGATATTGGAATATCTCACGAAGAAAATGAATACGCAACCAGTCGAGTAAAATTTTCATTCTTGGGTATTTTTAACTACCCAACTTGACAGGATTGGTTTGCATCACGACACTATCTCGGTATAAAAACTTGACGAACACTTGCGACTACCTTTAGAAAACATGGTAAATGATGTTTAAACGTTCTCATCGGAGACTTGACATTTAAAGAGTTTTTAATTTATGGTAAATAGTAAAACGATCCAAACGTTAGGTTTGATTGGCGTCCTCCATAGGTACACTCGTATCTAAGACAAACGGTAGGTTGATGGGCATTTTTACTCCTGCATACCGATCTTTTTCACGTAGGAAGTCACGTTCGCCTTGTTTTTAGGGTGTTTTGTTATTATGAAAGTCGAGATGTGAAAATTTACCAACATCGTTAATGTCAAACGTTATTTTGTGAATTATTGAATTCCATCGGTTGTTTTTTCTGCCTCCTTGGTCGATGATTTCAACAGTCATCGGTTATCATGGGTCGAGTACATCACATACACGTGAATTGTTATCATACGACTAAAAAGTACGGTTTGAAATCGACTCGAGCTCAGCCTGATTCGCCTGTGTGGTCTTTTATATCATGGCTCACACGCCTACTTATCAAATCGCGTCATCTGCTTGAAAAATACACATTTTTATGAAATTATTCTCGCTTACGCCGAATCCATTCTGCAGCCAATCTCTAGCTCTAAAGCGGGAGTGGTAAAAAAACACAAATTTTCACGCTGGTAATACGTCGCAATTATATCTACATAGGCTCGACTTAGCTGTAGGAATTTTAACTCATGTTTACCTAAAGATTACATTAACTGAATGTACTCGAAGTAGTTACCCAACTCGAATTGGGATTTTTTTTCGTACTCGTATTTGCCCTGGGTTCACTTCACATGTACATACGTCTAGATTTACGTAGGTACATTGCCATGGTGAATTTTTCACAAGCCCACACAGAAAGTTGTCTTTTTGATGCATTGTTGGCATTCAGCCTCAGGCAATCGGCAATGTTTGCGAAATTAAATAAAAGAATTTTCTATTATACGTGTCATTTAAATAACGAGCAATCTATTTTTATATGTAATTATTTTTTCATTTGTTTTACAGGTGAGAAATCTTATCGAATGCCTTATTGAATTAATCAACGGTTGAGTGAATTTTGTTACCAGCATTTCGCCAGGTAAAATAGCATATAAAAATTTATATAGGTGTTGATATGCGGAGCCATGTCGTATCGAGTACATTCGAGGGTATAAATTGAAAATACCCGATCAATTTCGCATTTACGATTACCATAATGCTAATTTTATTAGCAATTCTGGAATTTTCATCAGTACATTTTATGTTATTGCTGTTTTGACGTTATACGATGATGGCGCGACAGTGACGACTTATTTATAAATCTATACAATCGATATGATTTTCCAGCTCGAAAAAAAATTTCTCAAGTCGTAAAGCTTATCCGGATCGGTTAATTGGATATTTTTTTTTTGAAATGTGTTTTGAATTATTTAAGGTCACGAGTGTAGAGGTACTCGTACTTAGGATTGGGTGTAATTAATTTTTGGCGTTATTAATTGAATACTTTGCTATAAGGCGATAATTATGTCGAGATGGTGGTCAAATGGTACACTATAAGTCGAATATAAAGGTGTATACTGTATACAGCGTGGAAAGGTAATAAAATGGCTTTTTAATTTAAATTAATGAACGCTCCATTGAAGTATCAAGGACGCCGGTGATGTGGTCGTGTTCCGTGTCTTATTCGTTCATCGAGTATTCGAGGATCTGGGTTGATTGTTGAATTGTATTTGTATGGGATTATGATTATGAAATTATGACGAATTTGGCTCGTGGAAAAGTGTTTTTAAATAGTGGAGATGAGAAGGAGTGTGGGTTCATTTTTCATCGGTTTGCAGGTTACGTGCTGCTGGTTACCAGGTAGCAGGTATCTACTTTTTTTTGTTGAAATTATTGCTTTGAAATTTTTGAATAGGTATTTCAAAACATTTATCTGCTATAATTTGATGAAAACTTGGACCAAAAAATTCAAAAAAATCTCACAACATGTTTTTTATTTTGAAAAATTACGTATTGGAAAATTTATATGTTGTGTTTAGTGGATGAATTAATGCTTTCAAAATAATTTCAAGGAGCTATAAATTGTTCATGCAACCTTAACGTTTCGTAACCAGTTAGCAGCAATAATTTTCCGAAAAATGGCAACACGAAAAAAAACATTGTTCGAAAACTGCAGAGACTTGGAAATGTTTCTATTTTTACTTCAAAATGGAAATGATTTTGGAACCTGTGAACCGGTTTGAAAATTAATTCATCGGTCAATAGAAACACATTTGCGTGCATTTTATTTCAATAATATATTTCGTTTTTTACATTTTCAATTGCAGTAGGTAATCCTCTTCCTCCTCTTTGCCAACTTGAGTACAAGGTGATTTCATTTTTTACAGGAAAAAGGAATTTTCGAAGCAAATTCCAAGACAAAAAAATGGTTGAAAATTC
Organism: Pseudococcus longispinus; assembly: GCA_900064475.1. NCBI lineage: Eukaryota > Metazoa > Arthropoda > Insecta > Hemiptera > Pseudococcidae > Pseudococcus > Pseudococcus longispinus. The sequence continues at coordinate 5,574 of FIZU01056108.1, forward strand.
GCTGAGGTATTCAACGTTTTTTAAAGTTGAAATTAGGAATATGAAGATTAAAATCCAATTTTTTTGGATGATCTTTGATTTTCAATAGATTATTGGGGGGGGGGGGGGGGGGAGGAATTATCATTCAGACTGTTTGGATGGTTGATTTTTTTAATTCAAAGGCATTTGACCCGTCCAATGCTAAGTGATCCTGTTCGTAACTGCTTTTTGATTTTTTCTTCATTTTCATTTTTGATTTTTAATGCCCCCACCCCCTCCCTAAGTCATCTATGGCTCAATAGTATGCCCAATTGTTAATTTACTCACAAATCAAGAAACGAAATTAAATAAAAATTGTTTAAAATGTTGTAAAAGTAGTTCAATATTTGTAAAAACGTTGAAAATTTCAGAAAAATTGTCATTTTATCAAAAAGAAAATCATGAAAATTCTATAAAATGCTGTTAAAATTGTTGAAATTGTCATATAAATAGACTACGTGTAGAAATGGTTAAAAAATTGTGAAAATCTTCGAAAATATTGTTGAAATTGTAGAAGTTTTCGCATAAATCAGTGAAATTGTCGCGAATATTGCCAAATAAATCATTAAAACTGTTGAAAATGTCATTGAAATTGTTGAAAGTTTCATAAAAATTAATAAAAGAATTGTAAGAACGGTTAAAAATTGACGAAAATAGTCCAAAATTCTACGAAAACCTCTTTTAAAAAGTTTGTAAAATAATGACAATTTCGGAAAATCTCGTAAAAATTGTAGAAATATTCATGAACATTATTGAAAAATGTAGTAAAACTGGTAAAAATTGTTAAAAAAATATTGTAGGTATAATTAGAAAAATTGTGAAATTATCGAAAATTTTGAAAAAATTGATCAAAATGACTAATTTTTATTTTAGGTACTTTCAATGATTTTTATGAAAATTTTGACAATTTTTATGATATTTTCGATAGTTTTCAGGATTTTTTGACCACTTTAACATTATTTGTATCTTTTGATTTTGATGAGATTTTCAACTGAATCTTTTATGGTTTTCAGAATATTTTGACTCGGTTCTTCACGTTTTTACTGTTGATGAAAATCTAAACAATTTTCACAATATTTCAAACAATTTTAACATCAATGATAATTGATAACTCAAATGCAATGAATATCAAATAATTTTTCTAAATATTTGAATGTAAAGAAAGCTAGGTATTTACAGTCATGAAAACATGATTTTTAAATTGTTTCATTCATGTCAAACTTCATTCATGCAAATTTCAAAGTTTTGGCCTCAACAGAATTTTTTTTCCTTGACAAATTTTTTGGAATTTTTGATTTTTGAACACAAATGTGTCGATATTTAATGAGATCTTGAATTGAAACTTGGTGAAATGAATGAACATATCATCTCAATGTTTGTTGGTGTTACTTTGATTTGTTAGATCATAGGTTCACTCGAAGCAGACTTCTTGGACTTGGGAAACTTCAAAGATCACATTGACTTTCAGAAATTTTGTCAAGTTATTTTGGATTTTCTGGAGTTGAAATTTTTTTCAGATTTCAAACGATTTTTTGGGTTTAGAAAATTTCAGAAATTTTGACTTTTTCGATTTTGAAAAATTTTATAAAGTGGTCAATTGACTTTTTTCAATTTTTTTATTTTATTTTATTTTTTTTATTTATTTATATAACGCCGAATTTGAAAAAATGTGGATTGTTTCAAAATTTGAATTTTAGACATTTTACGAGATATGATAACATTTTGTGAGTCTCAATTTTATTTGAAAATTTTGTGTAACCTAGATTCAAATAAGCATCTCGATGAAATAGCATAGCCTAACAGTGATTCGAGGGGGGCGGGTTACCAGAAAAAATACGATTTTATGCCAAGTTTTCAAAAATATAAAGTATGTTGTCAAAATATGCAAAGTTATTGAACCGGAGCAGTGTTGCAAAAGTAGTGATTTAAATACTTTCACTCGTAACTCCACTCTTCGCTCCCATTATGGTCTCATCCTTTTTCACTCCGCTCCGGCTCCTCAACTCCAATGACTCAATAACTCCAACTCCTTCTTTCACTCCACCCTTTGATTTTTCTCTTAAAAACCCAAGTTTATTCAATTTTTGTTCAATCATCGAAATTTTATGAAAACTTGATGAAGAAAAAATGAAAAATTGTTCAATTTTTTGTTCAATCATTAAAATGTTATGGAAACTTGATTAGGAAAAAATGTTAAATTGTTCAAAATTGTGAATAAAAAATAGAGTAAGGAGTATTGAATTTTTTGGCATTCTTCCTCTCACTCCTACTACTTTCAAGAACATTCCATGGTGAGAGTGCTCCTTCGCACTTCAATAGAGTCCATTTTTGCTCGGAGAAAACTTCTTCTAAAAAATGTGAAAAATTGCTCTCCACTCCTCTTCTCTCTTGCAACACTGAACCAGAAGGAAGCGAGGGCGAAAAATTTTGCAGTGGATCTGAAGATGCAAAATTTCATAATTTTTTTAAATTTTCAAGTAGTTTGGTGAAGGATTTGGGGCCAATGGTCCTACTGCCGCTCCCCCAATCTGGTCTTGGGTTCAGAATTTTGGGATTTTTAAAAAACTGAAACACGTAGATTTGTTACACTCATTTTACTTCACAATTCATTTGGTTTGAACCTCCCTCCTCTCCCCTTCCTCTCTTTAGAATACTTCAAAATTTTGAAAAAAACTCGCATTTAAACAGCTCAGCACAATCATCCAAAAATATATAAAATTGTATCTTCGTCTATCTCGTCTCGAGTTGAAAACTGCTAGGGTACGTAGTTTTCGTAGACAGCTGGTTTCTCCGGGACGATCACACAAACCGACAATTTGTTAAGACGATAAATCTAAAGGAATGCGGCGTTGGCAAATAATACGTTATGATATCTACAACCGCTGTATAAATCATTTGCATCGACTCCGTCGAGTTAAGTTAACCGAATTACACGATGAACGCGGACGCGGAGCCGCCACCTCGCCGCATTCACCGGCACAATTACTTAATTATCGAAGAGCCACTGCATAGTGCATAAAAGCATCGCCGGCTGCCGACTCGATGCACTGTGCGCATTGCAGACCGCACCGAGCACGTATTCAATTCCACATTTACGAAAGCGAAATGCGGAACAGACGTAATATTTTTTCAAATTATAACTTTCGTTCAGTTACGCATCGTGCACTATGTACATCTTCGGTTTCCGGTTTCCGTTGTTGAAAATGCCGCCTCAATTAGAACATAGTTTGGCGATTCGTCCAACTGGAAGCTCAGATTAACGTCTATTTTACGCCGGTGCGCGTCCGCGTCGCGTTCCTCAATTTGTGGAAATCGTTTCGTATTTTTACCCATGTCATGCCATCGAAACGTGTCGAAGCCGAAGGACTACGGTTCGGATGGCTTTATTTAAACGTCGTTTTTTTATTTCGACTAAATTATGCGAGATAACCTTGGGTGTTAATTGTCGAAGATGCGTAATTATGGGTATGTGTTGTCGACTTCGTACGCTCGTTTTGTTCGAAAAATTATCTAGAACAACGAATTGACAAACGGTTTCGACCCATTGCCAATACACCGACAGCCAGACAGACCGAACAATAGATACTTCGCAAGTTGCGCGAACACTGAATAAATATTATCACAAGAGGCATTTCGAGCCTGGAAATCAGCCCGATGCTGATGCGAAAACGCGAACAATCAGCTGGGCTAGGGTAACAAGGGTTGTTACGAGCGTGAATCATTGCGACCTTATTGACTTTGAAATATCGACAGCTTCGGAAAAGGGATGATATTGGTAAAAGGGTGCAATCGATCGATATTGCATTCGCCAGCTCGGCGTGATCAATTTTATACCAACTATTAAGTAAGAATTAATGGCTAATAATTGACTATTCAAATCGAAGGGGGCAACGTTAGAAAAAAATATGAATTTATGATACCCGTTTAATCCACCTCATATCCCATCCCCATCTTTTAGCATTATTAATCGAGGTATTCTTAAATCGTAATTTACGACCAAAGGCTGATCGTCTATAAAAAGTACTCCAATTGTCAGGTATTTGCCGATTGTAATTTAAATGAAGTTTATCCAGCAGTGGATTTTTATTTCACGTGCATCTTTCTCCATCCTCCTTTTATTTTCAACGGCTATTGGGCAGAATCTGACAACGGTCATCAATAAAAACAGACTACACACATGACGTACCATGATACACACGGTTCCACGTCAAATCGGCTAATTTTCTATTTTGTACTTTGACGAATACCCCTTGGGTCATCCGATATCAATCATTTTTTTCTCTTCTTATCAACAATCAACCTTTGTCAGTGTGTCTATCGCATACTCGTATGCACATGGGGCGAATACCCTGTTATTTGATATTTCATTACGATCGAAACGAAGCGTTCGTAACGAAATTTTCTGTACGAAATTGTAACAAAATATCTACGTACGGTTTGCTTATTTTATGAAAAATATCGTCGTATTGCACATTTTGCATTCGCGCCTCCCTGTTTCGGCGATTCATCTCCCTCGATGTTCGCAGATTGTACCGAATTAATGTGATCGAGTTTGGGACTGTTTCGTATAAGTTATTCAACCGAGATACCCTAATGCAGATAAGTCACCCAGTGACGCATTTTATTTGCTGTAGGACGACGATCTTTTACATATAAAACGGTACCCAATACGATGTGATCGTGTCGGTACCGAAAGATTCGAATGGTTTTATGATCGCTTAATTCAAACCGTAACCGATGGGTGATGCGATTTTATTGGTATTTTAATTGGTGTCGGGGCTTTGGTTAGGTACAAGAAGGGAAGAAGAGGATTATGTAACATTTGGTGTTTGAGAGACAGGCCGAGTTAATTATGGGAGAGATTGGGGTACGTGTGATTGTTGGGAATATACGTATTCTAATTTTTGGTGAGTTTTTGACGAGTTTTTGGTTAAGAAAATTTGTTTTGAGATGATCTGAAGTTTATTTTTTTTTTTTGAAATTTTTATTCAATATGGGTCTGATTATATTATTTTGGTCAAAAAAAATTGGCTGACTCTTAAAGGCAAGTACATAAATTGAATCAATGAGAACATTTTCATCACAGATATATGCATCTCTCTTAAACGATTTCATCAGTATAATTAATCATTCTAATCATATTTGATAAAAAAGGACTCGTTCGTGAACGATTCATCAGGACTAAAGCGTTCACAAAGGTAATCAGAACTAAGTCGTTAACGAACGATTTATCAAATGAGTGAGTCATTCACGAACGATTCGTCAGAAATGAGTGAATCACTAGCGAACGATTTGATCACAAATGATTCGTTCAAGAACGGTCTCAGAAAAGATGTGATTTATCCGAGAACGATTTGACCAAACATACATGGTTTGCGAATGATTTCACTGGACCTAAGTCGTTCATGAACGAATCATAGGAAATGAGTCGTTCAAGAATGATGCATCAGAATTAGGTCGTTCACGAACGATTCGTCAAAAATGAGTCGTTCACGAACGATTCGTCAGAAATGAGTCGTTCA
>FIZU01056109.1:0-13719 GCA_900064475.1 Pseudococcus longispinus
GGCAGGTACAATGTTTGTAAGAACTGGGGGACAAAATTTCATCTGAATCTTAAAGCGCCCTTTTGAGGTCAAGCGCCCTTCTCATTCGCTTTTTTCCCGGTAAGTCATGAAACCCCAGACAGTCTGTGATGCTTATAAAACACATAAATCATATTACTCATCTAGTTTTATTCTTCAAAGTAAACTAGAGTTAACATCACGAATGTGTGCTAATTACCTTTTATGAATAGTTGTATTTAAAAAAAAAAACAGCATGTAATATAAAGCAAACCAAAACAAAACTAGGTGACGGAAATATAACACTTGACTTTCAATTTGTACCTATATAGAATTTTTTTTAATTTTCAGAAAAAATCATTAGATATAAATTCGTTAAATCAAGTTTGAAAACTTTGATCTCAGAATGGACTGTGTGATGCGCAAAATTAATTTTATTTTGAGAACGATATCTGAGTACATGCTCTTCTGCTAATAGAAAATACGACTAGATACTCGTAGTCCGAACTTGTGCCATCGTGTTTGAATTTCACAACTTGTACCTTTTGTCACAGTTCAAATACTTATCTACCTACCACGTGCGTAATTGTGTATTATGTGTAACAACATATTAGGTAGATTTTACTCGTATAATTTTTCGAAGCGTGTTTTTTCAATTTATTTAGGCTAGTTTTAAACAACTGTTACCTATTTAAGTTTCGTAATTTATTTTAATCAAAAATTTATCATTAGGATTTATTTTAGTTACCTAGTTTTTAATAATTTATTTTTCAAGATTTTTCCCCAGTTTTTTTTTGATTTTTGATTTTTAGAAGGTACTCGAGTATTATTTAGTCATACTTCGAATACTTGAAAACAGCTTTCTTTACCTATACGTAATTTTTGTTTTACGTTTACTCGTATTAAATTTTCTTTCGCGTGTGTATTTCTCTTTTTGTTTGTATGGTTTGTGATGCACGTAGAATTGTTTTTTATTGCTTCTTTTCTTTGGTGTTTTTTTTTTGAATGTTTTTGTTTGACTACTGTAGCGAGCTTTTAGTGGATAAGAGTTTGAATGGATTAGATCTAGATGTATGTTTGAAATGTTGATTTTGTTTTGTGCCCAGGATAGATCTGATGGATGAAATTTGATAATTTTCATAGAATCACGTAGATTGGAGTAAAATTTGTGCACGAGGTCAATATTCACCGGTGAAAATTGAAATTTTACACAGGAATATCTGCTTTTATTTTCCTGTGTGAGATTTGCTACAAATTCAAAAAATTATTGAGATGCAGTGCTAAAATTGCAATTTTAATAAAAAAGAAGTTGAAATTTTGAGTTTGTAATTCAGATATGTTGAAGCCTCAATGACCAAAAATTAAAAATTTTCATTTTTTTATAAGATAAAAAACAAAATAAAGATATCATAGAAGAATTTTTCATTCAACAGTAAAAATTGTTACGTGTTGAGGTCAAGTTAAGGGTGAAAATTTTTCGTCTGTCCCTTACAAAGAGCTTTCAGAATGTAGTGAGATGAAAAATGTCCACCTTTACTTTTATTAATAGCGCAGGAATTTTAATTTTTTTAAAAACACTGGTGAATGATTTCCTATGCGAATTTTCAGTTCAAAACGAAAATCCTCTTACAATCTTTATTTTGTTTTTTATTTTATTGGAGTGTAAAAAATTTTAATGTTGGGTCATTTGGAGCCCCGAAGTATCTGAATTACAAACTGAAGATTTGAACCTCCTTTTTTTATTTAAATGGCAACAATAAAAAAAGTGAAGGGGAAGGAACTGAAATTTTTGCATCACATTTATTTCTGGTACAAGTGATTTTGATCTCATTTCCTATGCAAAATTTTAATTTTCATTAGTGAAAATGAATTTGTGCACTAATTCGACTTCAGTCGACATGATGCAATGAAAAATGTTTAAAAATCCGTCAAATCTCTCATAGGCACAAAAGGGTTAATGACGGATTGAAATTTTACTGATTTCTCTTTCCTTTGTTTTATATGTTGGTTGTTGTTGTTGTTGTTTTTTTATTAGGATGTCTACTGAGCATGAAAATTGCAAAATGACAAAAAAAAAAAAAACACAAAATTTTGGAAATTAGCCAAGAAAAATAAATTAAATTTTAAAATTTGTTTTTTGATAATATTTATTCAATTTTTCGTTCGTACGAGGAGGCTGAAAAAATCGTTATGTCGAAGTTATTCTTGAAAATGTTGTAAAAGCTGTTGAAATATTCTGAAAATTGTTGAAATTTTGGTAAAACCCATTTGAAAAAGTGGCGAAACTTGTCAAAAAATTATGAAAATTGCTAAATTTTTCGTTGTATTTGTGAACATTGCCATAGAAATCGTTCAAAGTTCCTTTAAAAAAGTAAAAAAATCACGACTTTTTCGAAACTCTTGTTAAATTTGTTAAAGTTTTCATAAAAATGAATAGAAATATCGTAAAAACGGTCAAAAAATCATGAAAATCATAGAAAAAGTTGTTGAAATGATAAAAAGTTACATAAACATCCATGAAAAATACTGCAAAAACGATCGAAAAATTATTAAACTTTTGAATATTGGTACTTATCGTCGTTAAAATTATCAAATCTGTTTCAAAAATCATCAAAAAAATTTTAGAAATGGTCAAAAACTCGTGAAAATTATCGAAAATCAGGTAAAAATTATTGGAATTTGCATAAAAGTCATATTTTATGCAATTTCGACAAATTTTCACAATTTTTCAATATCACTACGTCATTTTTTTCTAATTTTTGAAATTTAAAAAAAAAACTCAATACTTTTTGCAACATTTAAAACACTTTACAGTATTTTTTAACAATTATTACCAGGTTTTCGGCAATTTTTACGAATTTTAGGACGTTTTTGCAATATTTTTACCGATGTTTATGAAACTTTCTATAGTTTTAATAGCATTTTCAATGATTTTCATTTTTTTTTTGGTCATTCTTACAAGATTTATATTAATTTTTATTAAAATTTCTTATAATTTTAACATTTTTGATTAGTTTGATTATTTTTTGGCCATTTTCATCATACTTTTAATGATCTTTTATTAGAAGTTCAATAATTTTAAACGAAATTTTCAATGTCTTCGAGATTTTTTGATCACTTTGTCAAATTTTACATCATTTTTATGAGTATTTCAAAAAGTTTTAACCTTTTTCATGATTTTTTTGATTATTCTAATATTTTTAATCGCTGTGATGATGATTTTCAAGATCCAATTTCATTATAAAAATTTTTTAAATGGAAAAAAAATCACGAATTTAGATTTTCTCGACTTTGTAGACACCCTGTATATGTAGGGTGTGTCAATCTTGATTTATCGGCTTCTATTTGATAATGCTGCTGCTCAAACTATTCAAGTTTAAATATTAGGAGACTCCGATGAATTAAATTATTCAATATGAATTAATTAATTGATGTTTGTACCTCTTTCAAAATTGCATGTGGGCAAAATTTGTGTAACCTGGATAAAGGGTGGTTTCAAAATTCAGAATTGATGGAATTCTTCTTCAATTTTGGATTAAAAAAATTGTACTTAAAAATGAGAAAAAAACTGTATAGCTTTCATAGTTTTGAAAAATAGGTTTTTACATCGATTTTGCCCGTTTGCGATATTGAAGGAGTTAGATATATGTATTATTCCGTCATTAATAAACTAATTGCCCCTTTGGATATCACATTAGGTAATTAGGCATATAGGCCAGGAATTAAGGAAAAAATTAGTTTATTGTCATTATAATATGGAAGGTATCGTACTGTAAATGACACGACACATCCTACATATGTAATTAATTATGTAAGTATTACTCATACATCATTAATTTTTTGAAAAAAATAATCAAAATTTGTTTGTCGATTGAAAAGTTTTAAAATTATAAAATATTTACAGTTCTTTGGAAAAATTACTCAAATGCAAGCAATCGTTATAGAAAAAGAAGTTTGAAACATAATTCAACCAGAATTTTTCTTGTGCTTCACTTATTGTTCACATGTCACTACTAAACGCCCTATTTCCCACTTCCAGTCTCTTAAATCGTATTATTACATACTTTCGATGTAAAAATAACGTCCATATTACTTGACATTTCTAATGAAATACATGTTCAGTTGCCTATTCCCCCTCACTCGCCTCCCAACGTGTAATTTTGAATCCAAGTATGTATTTCTTTCCAAAAGGTAAGTGTTCATTGGAATTTTATGCAGGGAATAAGCATGCATTTCATTCATTAACATGAAATCGTAATGCAACTGTTTGAGGACGATTTCAATTAAATGTGCATGGGAATTGTATGACTTATATGCACGGGAAATTAATTTTACCTACACGAAATGAGGCCACAGAAGAGGAATAATGCACGTATTGTTTTGTTTCTGTGTTGTTGCATCACTAATAAGTAATAATTATTTTTTCACACTTTCTTAATGGGTGATTTCAAACTTTTGTGTGTGTTTTTTTTTTAAATTGTGTTTATTATTTGATTTGGTGATAATTTTTTAATCTAATGGATTCATCGTAACCTTTGAAATTTTAAATGCATGTTTTTTCTTAGCATAAATTTCGTAACAATTCAAATGCACATTTAATACTTTTTTTTTCAAATCATTGATTGTACGAATACTTACGTTTATTATAAATTTGGAATGTGTTACATTTCAGGTGAAATCGAGGACGAAAAAGATCGGATAAAAACCTCAGCTAAAGTATTTATCGGTAAGAGATTCGAAAACTATGGTTTAGTAGTCAAAATGTAAATTCTTGCGGAAGAAATTCATCCGATACTGTAAAAACTATCCAAAACGTTGATTTTATGATTTTATAGAAATTCGTTGTAAGCAATTTTGTATTCTATTTATTATTCTGTGTCGAATAAATGTTTGTTTTCGTTGTACAACTGTCGAGATTCGTGTTTTACATGTGCTTACACGTAAAGTAATGTACTATTCCGGTGTAGCTATGACGTAAAGGTGAAAAAATTACCATTTCGTCGATTAATTTTACGTCATAATTAACCACGTAACCTACTGCCCTTCTTAGCACCTATTTTACAACGTTCGTATTAAATAAGAAAATGAAACAAGAAATGGTTTGAACAAATAAAAAGCGAAAACCTCAATCCTTATATTTAATAAAATACAAATGTGAAAACTAAAACGTACATAAAAACAATATAAGGAACTGCATTTATAATATATTCCGCGTATGTAATTCATAGTAACACTTAGAAATCTAAATGAAGAATACACTGGACGAGTAAAAAACCGAAAACAAAAAACGATCGACGAAAAAGAAAAAAAAACGATACGGATGGTTGAATTATCACTTTGAAATTTAAATCGATTTGTAAATCTAATTGTTCGATGACTAAGATTTTTCGTTTTTTGCTATGAAGCGCGTTTGTTAGGCCTTTGACGCTGTATCTAACGGGTTAAAAGATGTCGAGAAACAATAAAATAAATAAAAAATTTCGACTTATGCTACAGGAGATTTCATATTGTTATGAAACTTTGATCCAGCGTTCAATTGACTGCTCCATTGCTGCCATCCATCTGTAGAAAATATATTCGATGAGATTGGGAAATAATTTTAATCAAGATGAACACTTTTACCTTCTTTTATCTACGCTGGTTTCGGTATAAAATAGAAAATGTTTGAAAGTACAATCCGTTGGTATTAATTCAAAGGCGTGTCTTCGCGATGCTGACGAAGAACTTTGAACTTTGTATCCGTGTAAATAAATCAATCCTAAGGGATACGAGTAAACAAATCGATAAAAAATTAATTATTGGAAATGATTAACGTATGAAAAGCGATTTACCTATGGCTTCGGTTGCTTTAGCGTCGGTAAAAAGATACAGACGAGCTTCCCTCAAAATACAATATTGTCTTTTCCAATGATTACCCTTGTAATGAACTAGAGATGATAACGAGCCTTTGTATTCGCAATCTAAGAAACTATTGGCGTTTATTTTTAGTAATGTGTCCGATTGATATTCGTCTTCATCCTGTATATTGATTTTTTTTATTAGAATAGAGTTCGATGAAGGTCGAATCGAGTGTAGAAATACGTACGTAGCATTTGGCAGTAGTACTAATTAACGAAATCCACGAATCGTAATCGTCGACGGTTTCTGGGGACAGGTAGATAGTTTTACCTTCTTTTCTGGTGATTAGGAATGTATTCGGACGACTAAAATTGATTAATTTTTGAACTGTGTATTTCGTCATATTTGTGGCCCCCAATGGAATACTTTCCTGCAGAAAAAAATCATTTTTGAGTCATCTGTACGAATATTTGAACAACGAAGATGGAAAATTAACTCACATATTCATTTTTATAACTGTACAAACAATGATCTTCCTTCAGACGAAAAAAACGCAGCATCCACGAACTCGTGTATTGTTTATTGATGGTTTGCCTCCACATGTATCCTCGTTTCAAACATTTGTTTTCTAAAGCTAATCTAGACGACGATAAAATATCTTTGGTTCTGGCTACCTCTAAATCCAAAGAATCGGTACCTGTTGGAGAAAATACCACTTGAAATATTCGTTCTATCGTTAATTTGATTATACGTTGGTAAATAATCGTACAATCTTGAAATATTTTCAAAACATCCGAATGAGAGGCATTCAATACGTTATAATTATTGATGCATAATATAACATCTCCAACTTGCAATCCGGAATATGCAGCTGGACTGGCTGATTCAACTACTGAAACGATTACTGGTCTGGAACCTCGTATACGAAAACCATATTCGGCGGAATCTCTGCATACGACGACGTGCCTCACATTTTCTGTACGAAAATACAATCAAATTAAATTCTTCGATAGTGCAGTTTAATTAAAACCGATCGACTTACTGAAGGAATTCGATGCTAAATATTTTTGTAGTTCGGTGCTCATTTTTCGATGGATTATGTTATTTATTACGGTTTCGTACTTGTAATGGAATTCGCTCTCTGAATCGGTGATATCGCTAAGTGTTTTTTGCTTCAGCAAGTAATTCTGCATGAATTTGTTTCCTGATTTTTCTTCTGTAATGAAATAAATCCAATATACTCAAATTCTGAATGAATCAGTAGGTCTAATGGGTGGGTAATGAAATAAATCGAAGCTAATACCTTCTTCATCGGAACGATGCCAAGGTAGAGTTTCATCCGCATCGGACACATATATCCAAGAATTGGATAAAAATGACTCAGCATAAATTCCGAACCAATCTTCATCATCAGACCCAGCACTGGAATGACTAGTTCGTAATCTTTCCATACTAACATCGGTCGATCTTGCCAAAGGTCTTGAAAAATACCACCGATCAGCAAATAGGTACCCAAGAGAGAGTAATTCAATATAAGATTCAAACCTGATATCCTTTTTCGATTCTTTCACTCGTTCTTCGGATTTAGCTCTGGCATTGGCAGCGTAAGGTTTCGGCAGCCATCTTTCTTCGGAACGATACCTTTTCTCTTGTTTTTTGAACAATTTCCCCGGAGGTGTGCGTTGACACATTCTGGGCGAATCTTCGAAACCAGCTGGAGGCTGAACGATTTCTTCGATTTGAGGTGATATCGTATTTTCCTACATTTTTATCGCTTCGATAACTTAACAATCGTTGGATTATAATTTAATTGATCAACGTGCTCGACTTACGGAGTTTAACACAATGGGAGATGATTTTGAGCCGATGTCTTTGACGTGGTGATGACTAGAGAGTGAATGTTCTATTGTTGTTGTACTACTATGCTCGCTGTAAAATACCGAATCACTTCCCGGACTGGCTGATCGTAGAGATTCGGCGCTAATTGCTTTTAAACCGTTTGGTGTTTCGGTACAGGTTTCCTGCAAATTAAATTTGTTGTCGAGTAATGAAAAATTAAATTCGCGAGATGTTAGTATCGTACCGTTATCGGTTTAGAAGAATTAATATCGTTTTTCGTCGGAGGAGAATTGGCAATTACGGTATTCATTCGGTCTATGGCACTGGAAGAAGGAGATTTCGAAGGGATAGATCTTCTACGAAGCATTTCTTCGGTAACAGCTCTCTTTTTTGTTCTGAATTGATAATTTGGAATGGATTAATTATGTGAACAAGTTCATCCATCTTTTATTCTACTTTTTATTGGCAAATACCTTGGGAAAGTAGTTGGACTACGATTATCTACCACTCTGCAGCGTGGGCTCGTTCTTCTTGTACGACCACAAGAACATTCATCACTGGTATCATCTGAGGATTCAGTTTGCCCTCCATGACAAACCACTCCATTCCCCATAACTGACTGTAACGTGAAAAAGAAAAATTACGGTTATATTTCAGAATTAATTGTAAGAATATCAGAAGTGTTTGTTATTTTACCTTTGGTACGTTTTGATTCGAAGCATAAGTACATACTTTGCTTCTTCTGATTGTTCGATAACCAGAATCAGCGCTGAGATCTCTTTTCAGTGGTTCTTCTACAATTTTTTTACCTATTGAAAATGAAATCGATGTGTTGTTGAATACAATTGAGAATTTAAATCAATCCAGTGCTATTTCTTTACCTGAAGATTTTTGATTTTTATCTTCTATTTTTTCGTTCATTCTGGCTATTTTTTCACTATTTCTGTAAAATTAAAATGTCACATAGGAAATTTATAATTTTTCTTTGTGCAATATAGAATACATACAACAGATATGAATTATAAGTCAAGTATTCGCAACATTACTACGTTCTAAGCTTAGGTTCTAAGGCATTTTGCATTGCCTATTATATTAGCTATTCACTAGGCGAACTACATCGAAGACAAATGGAAGCTTTCAAACTCTTACAATCAAAAGCGTATTATTCAAATTTTGAACTACTTGCCAAAGCTCTCAATACGTTCATCAGATTCGTTTTTAGTGCTGTATTTATTGGTCCTTTATATTGATAATTTTCAATTTGCCATTACCATGAATACCATATGCCATGCATAACGTTATACCTACCTAACAGCCTACAGATATTCAATGGTTCTTACGGAGAATGTCAACTAATACAATACGCTATTGTTCAAGTACTCGGGAAGTTGGGTAGGTAGGTACAAGTAGCAGATATGCCATTTTACTTGCACTATTCAACTATGTTGGAGTTTTTCAAAGTTTTCATTTTATCGTGGAAATAAGATCAAGAGAGAGGTGTTTCAATAACTGACGCTCGTATGAGCTGGTTTTCTACACACTAGCCGCTCCATTACACTCTTCTCAACCGATATTAGAGATAATTTTGTGAATATCATGTCATCTTTATCACCTTTTTCATTTTGGAAATTGGAAAAAACAAAAGACATCTGTATTGAAAAATTATAAAGTAAAAGTAAAGAAGTGACACAGAGTTGTGTTCTTTTCAAAAACTTGTTTAATATCGTATTTCTTGGAAAAATTGGAAAAAATTGAAAAAAATTAAATTTATTTTTTATTTTTTTTGAAAAAAAAAATAAACAAACTTTTGATAAAAAAATCGATGCAATGTTGCCAAATATCAAATCATTAAAAAATCCTTTTAGTAAGAATCTTCACCACCAGATGGCAGCAGCTTTGAAAAATCTGATAAACCAATCAAAACGATCGAAATTCTTCTTCGTGTTTTCGTTTCAACCAATCGGTAAAAAGAACATGTTTTATAAGTTGTGACAACGTGGCATTGTTAAAAAAGTGGTTGTCTTTTGAATTGTTAATGTTTACAATATTCGCCATATTGAAGTACGATTTTTTCGTATAAAATAATTGCTTCATTCATCTTTATTTCGTACAAATTTGCGATGAATTATTAATTCACAATCGATAATTCGCTAAACAATTTACATCTCGTACCAATAAACAAAGTAAGTACATTCTTCAATCTTCATGACGTGAATTCATTATTTATGGGAAAGTTTGGCTTCGATTTCATCTCGCATAACGGTATGGTTTTAGGATAATTGTTCATTACGGTACTTTAACGGTTTGTTTTTCATTCGTCATTTTCCAATTTCCAGTTTGACAGAAACACAGAAGAAAACTCATTGCAGACTCGAAGGAAGTTTCAAATCAGTTGAAAATTCGTAATCGATAGTCATACCTCACACAGAAAGTGGTAAGTTTTGGTTTTGTCGAATTACAGTTACAAAGTGTCGCGTTATGCCCAAGCATTATCGATATGACCAACATCCCGCAGCAACTGACTACACCCGATAATTTCGCTAACACTACTTTACGACTACTTCAATAAGGACTACAAGTTGCTAATTAAGATAAAAATCCTCACATTTTTGATCCTCTAAAGTTTACATCTTCGGTAGACGATGCCGCAGAAGTGGAATGGGACATTTGAAGTTTGTTCAGCATACTTTCATCAACACTATAACTGTAATATCCATACATACTTAATGGTCAGCCAATTTTTTGTCTACATTTTTTTTTATTGTAGATTTTGGGTGTGTTTTTCGTTTCTAACTCCCTCCCTCGGTGTTTAAGCGAGTAAAGTGAAAGAAGTATTTTTATTTTTCAAGTGTCGAATGAATACTCTAAAAAAACTAAGCGAGTGGTAATCCATCAAAAAGCTCAGAATGTTGTAAATCAACAAACAAGCGGCAAACGGAAAATCATCTTTTATATTGCTGTGTAGTGAATAAATCACTAATCGTCTCGCAAACTTTAAGCTTTATGGTGAACAAATTCATCCATTTGGTTTACATTTAATGGAAATTTATTCGAATCGTATTTACGTTTCTGTTTTTATTTTACTGTTATTGTTTTAGAGAAATGAAAAATTCCATACGACTGAAGCGAACATATAGAACATGCAAATAATATCAATACGTTGTACCTGCCACAGCTGCTGCTTCTACCGCTGGTTGATTCGTTATCACAGCTTTTTTCTCGTTCTATGAGCTCTCTGGCTTTCGTCATCGGCGGCGAATGCGGTACCTGAGATGGAAATATTGTTAAAACGTGCTGACATTTTGGGTAAGCGAAATAAATATTTTACGAATGGGTTTCTTTTCTCGACAAACGTGACATACGTTGTATTTGTTTCTATAGTATCGCGGTTTCGAGATATCATACAATGAGAATGGACTACACGCTTACAAGTAAATACTCGAATCGATGTAGCCTTTTGAGTAAACAATGGAATAGTTTAGAAAATATTTAACCTGTTGCAATTCTTCAAAAGTATCGGTTTTATTTAAACTGAAATGAGACGAAACACTATCGAAGGAACTTGTTGTATGGGATGGCCCTTGTGCTGTGTTCGTGACACCGGACATGCTATCGGTGGCGGTAATGTATCCATCGGTGGTCGAAGTTTCCGACATATCGATTTGATAAGTTCGATTTGAATCTGTTCGTGACAGAGCTTTTGAAAAAATTTTAGTAAATATTTGCCCTTGCAAGATGTGTACATTGTTTTTAAAAAATATTCTTACAGTGTTGAGCTTCGTATGGTGAAGAATGTTTCTCCGAGATGTTCAAATCGACGCATTCTGGACTTTGTTGTTTGACCGTGTTAATTACGTACGATTCGTGCAGAGCGGCGCTGTAAAATTAGATATATTGAGCCACGTATAATTTATAAATTGTAATTAAGTATATATTTTAATATCGATTCATCCACTTACCGATTTCGATTTGGTAAAAATCCATTCTCTTGTTTAACCTCTTCTTTATAACGTATCGGATTCCGAGCCACATCTTCGATAGGAGGTGGTAAAATATGAGCCTGGAAATCCATCTACACCAGGTTAAATAAAAATTCGGATTTTAGCAAATCTACTTTCGATGATCAATTTACCTGTTTCGTGTCATTTTCATCAATATCGATGGCTTCGGTATCAATGGAAGATCTTTGTTGATGCTGTAACAGTAAGAGCTGACGTCTCGACGAAGATGTTAATTTGGCAGTCGGTGTTAGAGGTGAGCTCAAATCCGAACAACTCGGACACGTCGCCGCTCCATTATTATCCGAATCGACCGGCAAAACCTGTACAATTTACCCAATTAAATCCCTTCGTTGTAAACAATCCGCCTTATTCACTTCCTGTTTTATTTCCACTTCGAAGTTGGTTCGAGAATCGATATTAAAAAATATATTAAATTATACGAACGAACATTATTACGCGAAAAGTTGTGTTAACCCTGGCGTACATTTTTATTTGTTTTTTCCTTCTCGCGAGCGCGCAAAATCAAGACGAAACCTTTAACGTTTTCGCATTAGCATACGAACCGAAAAAGAGGAAAATATTCATTGCTTTTTGAAAAACAAACAGTTTTTTAAATTGCCTACATTAAGTAGAAATTCGACGAGTCAATAATTTAAAGTAAATACCACACACGTCAATATTAACAAAATGGAAAAAATACACAGACGGTGAAAAAATACGACAAATTGAATCTCTCTAGCACTCTTTCGATCCTTTTTGCAATCTTCGTTGCTGTACTGCAACCCTTAAATATGCCGTAATTTTCACCGGTATTCGAATTAACTCCGGGTAGATTTCGTCTCAGATACCGGGAAAAATTGCAATTTATCTACTTTAAGTGTTTAAATTTCGTTAAGTCTTTTTCAATTTATTTATACCGAGATTTGTTTTTTTTTTCAGGATGGCGGCAGTTGAGGTTGCTGACTTGAGATTCGAAAGCAGCAATTAGAAATTTGTGTTTACTTCTATGGTTGAATTTGTTCGTTCCTTTCTTTTTGGACTCGGAAATCCAATGTGAACTGTGGATGATCTTTGGGTAAGTCACAGTTTTTTCATTGAAGAAAAATAGCTTTCATTTTTATTAGCTAAGAGATTATAGAGAATTTCTCCAAAATATTTATTCAACTGCTGAGCAATGATATTTAAAATTTCAAAGTTATCGAAGCGAAGTTGGTTTGTTTATTTTATTTTGTGTTTTAATCATCTTAATTTCGTTTGAAATAAATACTCGTAAATCGTTCGTTTAAATACGGCACATCCGAAGTAATAAATAATGTCTTATCTCAAATAGAAAATTTCTGGAAAATGGAAATTGAGAAATTCTTATATTTCGAACGTCTTTTTTGGCACAATATTATTTGATCATTTCAGATTAACGAACACATTTTTAAAAACCTCAAAGCCTCTACTTTCCAACAATGTGAATGTTTTTACTCAATATTGTTTTTGATTCTTTAATATTCAACTTTGAAAAACGCATTTTGAGTTATGACATTTCAACTTCTGGAATTTTTCTTTGTTTTGAGTTGAAGCAGTGACATTGAACCAGAGATCGGCAGATCGCGGAAAAAAAGATCAGATCTGAAAAAATCAGATCAAGATCCCGATCTTTGATCTTATCTTGTTCAAAATTTTTGGATCTGATCTTTATCTAATCTTGTCAAAAATTTGGCAATCTGATCTTTAAAAAAAAAAAAAAAAAAAAAATCGCAAAAAATATCAAAGTGATGGCGGTACTAACCACTGAATTCAGGAATTTCTGATGACCACTTTTCATTCAGATCGCGATCTGAACATTTGCTTGATCTGATCTTGATCTAATTTGATTTTTTTTTATCTGATCTCGCTGATTTTTTCGTGATCTGATCTGATCTGATCTTTATCTGACCTCACTTTTTTTTTCATGATCTGCCCATCTCTGCATCGAACCTGGGTTATTTTTGCCTATTCCAGTACTTTTTCCCAAACATTTCGACTCCCGCCCCCCCCCCCCCCCCCAAATTTG
>FIZU01056111.1:0-10582 GCA_900064475.1 Pseudococcus longispinus
TAAGGGTGATACGAAAAAAATTCAAGGGATGAAAATTGTAGAGCTTGAAATTCTCTTTCATTTTCGAATATTTCAACATTTTTTTTCAAGCTATAAAAACAATATTCGAGTATTTACAATATTCATAAAAATTTCTTCGCTCAAGGACTTCAAAATTTCAAAACCTGAAACTTGTTTCGAAAAAATTTCCAAAATTTCCAACAATTTTCGTAAATTTATAATCTCTAACAATTTAGTCAAACTGTGAGAAGAGGGGATATCAATTTTAGCAATTTATTTCTGGATTGAAAGCCATCTCTTTTTAAATTGTCATAATCTTTGATCATTTCAACACCGAAAAAAGAGGAGAAATAAAGAGGACCCCCATCTCCTATCCCCAACCCTCAATTTCCGAACCCTCCCACCCAAATTTCCCATTCGATACTAAAAATACACTCCTTTCGCTCGCACAGACCCACATCGTACGTGAAATTCGCACCTTCGTCGACACCACACCACCTTACCCAACCGACACGATATTTCGAAACTTTTTGTTTACGTTTTCACGCCATCGGCAGAGAATCGAAGCAAGGGGGGGCCAACGTACACCGACCCTTCGCAGGTAAGACGAAACCAGAGGGGGAAACGAGCTATTAGGTCGACATCCCGTTGTCAATCAACGTAGATTAGGCACGTACGTAGACGTACATACGCGTAGCTACGTAATAAACATACGTACGATATTTTTCACCTTTCGTCGCACCTCCTCCGCCCACCACACCCTTCTCTCTGGCACACGTTTCCGCTACACCTTTTCTCAATCATCGCTCGTCATAGTCATAGCTACCATAACATCGTAAATACACTTCCACACGTATTCCTACATTCGATATCATGTATTTGGAAAATTACATAATACGAATACACCTTCTACCCTCGCACAGCCACCCTCTCTCCGTACGTCGTAAAATCAAAACAAAAGTTACTCCAGGGGTGAGATGCGCGCGCACAAACGCAGACCCCTTTTCGAATGATGGAAAACTCGCTATCCGCCACACGACACGCTAATGAAAAGAAAGAAAAACAATACGAATGAAAAACTCGACGCGAGCAACGCATCGATACCGCGAGAGAGCGTGCCATGTGAACGAGCAAAAGGGGTAAAGAGGCTGGCTACGATTCGAAAAAGCTCGGGCTGAGTAAGTACACGAATTCGATGAGTAAGCCGATCTCCAGGCAGCAGGGAAATGGGAAAATGCCTCTTTTTTCGTACAGCTGAGGTAACATAATCGCAATACGAGTACACCGAAAGTACGTAGGATCGAAAAGAGCCCCTTTCCATGTACTTGCACGATATCACTGGCAACATGGCGCGTCATCAAAGTCGTATAATGTTGAATGGGTGCGTATTCTACGAACGTACGCAGAAGGTTCTCGGTTCACTCACTTCTCGCCCAGCGATACTTCCATTCACTCGGATAGGGGACGAGGCAAAGGGGTGAAGTTGGTACTCTCGTATACCGCGTACCATACCGTACATTTTACATGGCCAGAAAAACAGCGCCTGCGCGCATTCACACCCAAAGCACCGAGCTTTTTCGCCCTCTTCGCGCGATCGATAAAAGCGCCAAATCGAAAAGAAACTAGAAAGGGTGTGCGGCGGATACGTTCGTTTCGTTTCCTCCTTCTCTGCTCGAGGTTGAGCCACCCGAATGGCAAGCTGCCGGTGCCGGTGGTGGTGTTGTTGTTCTTATCATTATTATTGTCGTCCTCGTCATTATTATTATCGAATACGACGATGACGACGACGACGATTACGATGACTGGAGTCGTCGATGACGACGCCTTCGTCGTTGTTGTTTTCATCGCGAATATACCAACGAACCTCGTGCACGCCGCGAATGGCACGTAATAATGTATTTCTTCGTTTTAAAAGCACATTGCATACGGCACGAAAGGAAGGCGGGTTCGATAAGAACGTGCGAAATCGAATTTGGAATCTTTCGAGAGAAATAAGGGTGAAAGGGGAAGGATAGATGAGGTACTAGAGCCAGGACCGAACTGATAAGCGTTCAAAACCCTTGACACGTTGATAAGAACTTTCCCATTACTCGAATTCTACGATGAAAATCTATTTTTTCAAAGTTTTGATGACTTGTGGAGTGATTTTGATACCCCCCCCCCATCCAGACAAATTATTTAAATTTTTTGGAAATTCGGCCAAAAATAAATAATAGCGCATTCAAAATGACAAAAAAATAAATTTTTCACAATTTTACTCTTCCAAGAAGTGATTAATCAACTTTTTTCGTTGATTTTTCTGTGACTCCACAGTTCAAATTTTGATTTCTTCGATGATGCAGGCATGAAATCCACTATTTTAATTTTTCAAGGGGCTTTGGTGACTAAAAATTATTAAAAAAGTGACCAAAAAACGTTAGAATAGTGACCAAAACCAAACTCACAAAAAAAAATTTGAGCAGGTCAGAATTTTTCAGATTTTTTTGCGAGAAAATTTTTTTTATGTGAGAGGCGGACATGCTGAATTGTCCATTTGAAAAAAAAATGTTCACTAAACAAAATGACAAAAATTTTCGATGTTTTAATTTAAGGGGGAAAAAAAGTACACGTCCAACTCACAAATCGGAACGCGGCAATTACAAATTTTCAAGTTGAAACGTCAAACAGGCGATTTTTTTTTTCTTTAGTAATTTCCAAAAATTTTCATTACATTTTAGGGGGAAAAAAACTACACGACCAACCCACAAATCGGAACGCGGCAATTACAAATTTTCAAGTTGAAACGTCAAACAGGCGATTTTTTTTTTTTTTAGTAATTTCCAAAAATTTTCATTACATTTTAGGGGGAAAAAAACTACACGTCCAACCCACAAATCGGAACGCGGCAATTACAAATTTTCAAGTTGAAACGTCAAACAGGCAATTTTATTTTTTAGTAATTTCCAATTTTTTTTATTTTTTTGTTGTTTATTAATAAGAAATCGGCAAAAAAAACTGTAGAAAATGACATTCGCGACCATTTTGGAAAAATAATGACAAAAAGTAACTAACATGCAAAATAGTAACCAAATTACTTCAAAAATGACTGAATTTCATGCCTGTGACTTGTGGAGTGATTTTGATACCCCCTGCCCCTTCTCCATCGAGACAAACTATTTCACTTTTTTGGAAATTCGACCAAAAACTAAACAAAACTCCATTCGAAATGACAAAAAAATGAATTTTTCACAATTTTTCTCCTCAGAGTTGAGTTTGAACACATGTTTTCGTTGATTTTTTTGTTACTCCACCGTTAAAATTTCAATTTCTACGATGATTTCTACAACTGGAATGAAATCATCGAAAAAATCATAATTTCGACTGTGGAGTCGCAAAAAAATTGACGAATCACAACTTTTGAGGAGAAAAAATGTAAAAAATCCAAGTCACCAAAAATTTGAAAAAAAGATAAATTTTACAAGGTGTCCAACAAAATTTTCTGAGGAGAATTCAAGATTGATCTAACTTCATGACTGGAGCAAATAAAAATCTGTTTTTTTCGTTGAAATATATATTTTATCAACCCCAAAAATAGATGAAAATACGTGTTTTTTCAAAGTCCCGCGAAAAATTACAAATTGAGCAGAAGTAGGGTAAAAATTCAGAGAGGGAAGGGGGTTTAGACGAGAAAACAGGCATTTTTATGCAAAATTCAAAAAAAAAATCCATTCTTTGTCAAAATCAGGAATTTTTTTCAGCTCAAGCGCAGCGAAGAAAACAATTTTGCAGAATAAAATAATCAAAGCTTAAATTTCATATTTTTTTCCAACTTTCCAGTCGTCAAGACTCTTGGGAGCCCCCCTCTCTCTCCCCCCAAATAAAACACTGCTCACAACAATGCAATACTGCACTTTGAAATTGCTCAAAAAAATGTACAGATTTTTGAAACTACTGAAGCTAAAATATTGTCATTTGCAAATCGCAAAATAGGCAATTTTTTTCACTTAAAAAAACTAACAGAATCAGAACATGAAAAATGTGTTTTTTAATTTCAACAGGCTGTCTAACAAAATCTCAAAATCAAAAAGCAGGACGTTTGCAGGAACTTTTTTAAGCAGCGCTTTTTCAAACTGTGACCCCCCCCCCCTTAAAATCATATTTTCACAAAATCACAAAAAATGCCATAAAAATTTGTAAATTTCAAAAAATTATTAAAAAATAAAATGGAAACCAAAAAAAAAAAACAAGATGTCACCTTGACAGGATTGCCACTGACGACGTTTCAAAAATTAGTTACTAGACGTTAGATTACAAAAATTCTCCACTTCGCTCAATTTTTATTTTTTCACTTGAAATTGAAATAAATGACACTTTTTTGAAAAAAATTGAAGAAAGCGGGACATTTAACGTAATTTGACCTAAAAGCAGGACGTTCCAACAAAAAACAGGACTTTTGCAGGATTTGCAGGACTATTAGGCAGCCTGTTCAACAATTTCATCAAAACGTCGCGATTCGTGGAGAAATGTAATTTTTTTAGCTAATGAGCTGGAAAAATGAAAAAATATTTCTGGTTGTCCTGTTCATGAATTCTTTATGACCTTTTTTAAATAAAATTTTTTAGTGTTGGGCATAAAAATGATACATTCCCCTTTAAAAAAAATGTTTTCATCATTGAAATGATGGGAGAAAATAGCCATGAATTTTTCAATTTTATGCATTTTTTGACGTATTTTGATTTTTGAAGGTCAATTTCGAGTTGAGTTCATGACTTTTATGACCGACCTTCTGAAATCAAGACTCTTTCATATAACTTCTACTATTTAGTCACCACGTTTTAGTAATTTTGTACGAAACATGAAATTTTTTGTGTTGAAAGCCACATCGACAGTAACTTATTTCATTTTGAAATTTTCAATTCATTCGTAAATTTGAATAAATGTTTTTTTTTCTCGTTGAAACGCAACAAAAAACAACGAAAACGTAATTGCTCAAGGTCGATTACCAAAAAAATCCTTCCATGAAACGAAAAAAATGCCTTTTTTGCAACTATGTATAAAATAGAACATTGAAAAATCCACTTTTCAATCATTGAAAATCTCATTTTAATGAAATTTTACCAAAAAAAAAGTCCTCCATCCCTTATTTAGGTAATATTACAATTTTGTAAAATTATTGACTAAAGAATTCGTTTGGAAATCGAAAAATCCTATTTTTTATGCTCTAATCTTACGACGAATTCAATCACGAACCCCCCACCCCCTCCCACCCAATGAAAAATTAATGAAGCATCTTCATTTTTTACTTTTTCTCATCAATTAAGTGAAATCGAATACTAGAAATCGTGCTCTTTTGAAAACAAAACTACAAAGTTCTCATCATTACATATTTTTCATACATTTTTTTCAAAATTTCGTGGTATGTATTTGATTTTTTTTCAAAATTTGTGCAATTTTCATATTTTTGGGCTTTTGAACGAATCCTGTATCAACATGGGACACGTGGAAGATGTCTTCAGTTCACGAAATGGGAAATTTTTGAAGTTGAGGAAGGGAAATAAAATAATTTTGGTTGTCAACAAACCAAAATTAGAATAACTTGCAACGAATCCTTACGAAATCTGAAAATTTCATAAAAACGAACGAAATTAAGCCAGCCAAAGCTCCAGTTAAACACAAATCAAATTCTTTGAAAATTTATACATCCGTTTCTTCGTCCTTTCTCAATTTTACGCTCATTAATCGTCCACTTCAATCCCCAATCAGCAATAATAATCGCAACGTAATGAAGGCTAATCTGTAATACTGAATCATCTGAACGAAACCACCCAATGACGAATCAAATTATCCCACCGAGTAATTTACATTCATCGATACAAAAAGATAAACACAAGAGGTAAAACAACACGCAAAATTGAGATAATCGACCTCTCTCAGGCCAATCTGACTCTTGACACAACACGAAGTACAGGGAAATCATTTCGGACCAGCTATCAAAACCCTATCAGGCAGTTTTCCATTTATGTAAATCTACATTACACAACGAACCAATACGCAGATTGCATCAGCAAATGACTCAGCTCTGTTTTCTGTTTTCCTGGCTTCATTTACATGGCACTTTTCTATCCTCAAAATTCTCTCACTCGATGAAAAATTTCTCTCTGCTGAAATTTCAAAAACCACCAACTACCATTTTCATTCAACCACTTGATAAATTTCTTCCTGTTTTGTCGACGCATACGTGCTTGCGAACAGACGACACACGACGTGAATTACCATCGCCGAATTCATTCACAACTCATTCGATATGACGACGGTCTCTCTCAAGGTCCAAGGTTACTACACAATTCGAAAATTATGGCTCGTACACGTGAAAAGTTTCACTATCCGTATTACTTCTCGTACGTTACACACGACCCGAAGTTACCATTTTCACCACCCCAGACGACTCTTCACGTGAAATATACCGTGATACTTTTCCATTCGAAAGAACGGATTGACGAAAAGCTCTCATCGAGTGACCTGTCATCGACAGTTCGACATCCTAAGACCGAATTTCAGTTCGAATAAATTGATAGAAGGGAAGCAGGTACGAGTACGTGCGATTGTATGCATCTTTCGAATTCGTTGCTCACGTAGATGGGCTTTTTCCATTATCGAAGTCCACTGATAATGCATTTTTGATAGCGACGCACTAAAATAATGAATAATTTTTCATTTTTTCGACCCGTACGTACGTCTTATCAACGACTGATAATAAATTCGAGCACGAAATATAACGTTAATTGTTCACGTATCGATATTATTTCAAAAAAATAACCATTTATGGAGCTAAAACGAAATATTAGATGTCAAAATTCTACCCTAATGACCGAGGCGGATAAAAATTCCAAATTTTTACACAAAAAAGTGTATCTCGCTGGCCAAGCTTTGCTTCCAGTCGCTTAGAACACAATTTCCCTTATTTCTTTTTAACGTATACGACGTAGACACGCATAGAAATAGTAGTCGAGACGACCAGTATACTCGTAGTTGTATATTTACAACGCAAACACCGCCACCATTTTACCCGACTGTCTCATAAGGTCGTCGACCCAGCTGCAGATCACGAAGCGCCATCTTCGGAAATAGAAACTACGTCGTACGAATAAAAACCCATCCATACGAACGCTTATAAATACCTCTTTATACGAAATTATTCCCATCTTCGATATACTTCGCAATACGCTATCAAATCTAACGCCACCGCTGTATTTTCCTTCTCTCGACGCACTCGAGACGTTTTTCATTTCCTTCTCTCATCGCTGAGCCACCAAGGTCTCCAAATATTCCAACCACACACGACAAAGCGAAAAGTAGACCAATTATGCAGCGAAAAAAAAAATAGGAGTCCGCAACGCCTGGATCTGAATCTGTAAACAAACTTCTGTTGGGTTTGTTTTCGTTGTCACTGTGTCATTATCGTCATATTCTTCGTACGTAGTTAGGTAATTTCATTGATATTATTATTATCGCCGTTGTTGTTTGTACTGGTGTTTTTCTTGTCGGTCGCGTTGTTGTTTTTTCTTCTATTTATTCAATTCGGTGGCCAACCTTCAAGGTCGTTGATTCGTTTCTAGTGGCGAATTTTCTTCGGCTTCGGTTCGTTAACAATCGACCACGAACAACGACAACCGAGCTAGTATTGTACCCAGAAATGCCTCCTTTCCGACCAATCGATGCATTGTGGGGAAAAAAAACACCGATCACAGAAGCAGTCTCGAAATTCACAACTCCCGCCTCCCCCTCGACTCTTCGTTCATTCACGATCCGCGTACGCGTTCAAAATTCACCGCGAACGTGGAAAGTGTGACTGTGACGACGACGAATTCGTGAAAAATGGGCGTAAAGAGCGTCCAGCCGAAGGGCGGCGGGTGGTGAATTTCAGACGACGCAAATGGCCGGTGAATGGGGCGAAGGTGGCGAGGGTGAAGGGAAAGGTACGCCGTACGCGTTCACATTTTTCGATCAATGAACGCGTACAATACGCTGCTCGGTACCTACAGCTACAATTCTAGCTCGTCTTCGTATTACGTACGTACCTTTCCCCTCTACCCTCGGCCCTTTCCTTTTCTATAATCGACTGCCGCGAAATTTTCACAATCTGTGGCACGCCAACGCACCCTCCTACCTCGGTTTGCGATTTCCGCGCGATGAACGAGTCGTAGGCGTTGGTTTGGTATGGTTGTCGATGGTAGAACTAGTGTATTCTGTGGTTGAATTCATATTCGATCGAGTAGAGCGATCTTTTAGGGGCTGAAGGGGTGAAATTTGCCC
Source organism: Pseudococcus longispinus (assembly GCA_900064475.1). NCBI lineage: Eukaryota > Metazoa > Arthropoda > Insecta > Hemiptera > Pseudococcidae > Pseudococcus > Pseudococcus longispinus. Next base: position 8,293 of record FIZU01056111.1, read on the forward strand.
TGAAGGAGGAAGGAGAGTCGATGAAATCCCTCAACCACCAATAATACATCGATGGATCTCAACGGTTCAAGTCTTATTTGATAACAGAGCCCGATATATGACAAAATATGATATATTTCGAGCATCCAGTACCAAAAAAAAAAAAGAACACAAGATCTTCCACAACTGTCACCACGCTGGCTCAACGACAATACACTTTTACACCTCTCCTCACCCCCATCCAGCTCGCAATACCTTCTTTCATCCAGAACTGCGCAATTCGAACACACGTACAAGAGAAACTCACGCCTTACCGCCAGCATCTTCGACACCACCAGCACCATCGCATCGACAATCACACGACGATGATCTACATAAAAATAAAAACAAAACAAACCCACCAGACGCGCAAGGTAAGGTATTAAAAGAAAAACAAGCCAAAGCTGAAGGCATCGATTCGAGACTCGTTACTTGATCTCAACTTCCCTCCCCCCTCAGCCAGTCCTACACACGGAGAGAGAGTGATCAGCATCGCGCCAACCATGCAAATACTACGCGTACCACTTCATCGCTTCTTGCTGTGATCTGCTCTGCTCGATGCACAAACACAACAAATATTACCATCGCGGCGCAACTGTACCGACCGGACGACGGCCCATTCTCTCTTTCAACTTGTTGTTTTTTTTCCCCCGTCGTCGATGTTGTTGTTGTTGGTCGTGTTGTTTGGCTTGGCTTTCAAACTAGACCGTACTACTTTCGCAAATCAGGTCATCGTCGATGGCGATCTGCTCGATGCTTATTGTGGCGCTGGCTCGTGGTAGGAGATTCGCTCCTGGTTGTATTGCACTTGTCTCATCTTCGTCGTACAAATCGCGATCGTGGTGATGGGAAAGATCATATTGCGAGTTCGACTTTGTTGACCGAGTATTAGAGTGAGAAATGGTAAAATATTCGAATGGATAAATTTTGATTCAATGTGTAACGAATTTGGCTTTTGAACTGTGCTTGGGTTTGGCACTGCCCAAAACCCGGGTGAAAAGGCCCCAAGGGCCAAAACCCACTTCAATTCAATTTCAATCGGGTTTCGGGGTTTTTAATTTATTTTTTCTAAAAATGAAATGTTTTATCAATTTTTTTGTTTTTTTTTGGGGTAGAACTCGGGGTTTGGGAGTGAATCAATTTTTGTTTCACTCACTCTTTATTCGCTCTTTCAAGATTTAAATTTTTCATTCGCTCGCTCTTAAATCTCTCTTCACTGCTAAAAAAACATTGTTTTACTCCCTCTTTCTCGCTCTTTTGAGTCTTTTTCGTAGTTTTTGCAATGTTGCGAGAGTGTCTAGATAGGCACTCCGAAGGAGTGCTTTTTACTCCCAATTTCTTTCATAAAATTCCATCATTACTCTACTCCTACTCCACTCCAGTTCTCAACCCTTGACTCTGAACTCCACTCCGACTTACTCCTGCTCCACTCTTCTTTTTTTCTTCATTTTCAAGTATCTTACTGTCTGTTTTAAACGTTATTTGAGTACATAAGCGAAAGAATGTAAAAAGACACATAAAAAAAATCATGTCATGAAGTTAGAAAATTTGTTTGAAAAAAAAGGAGCGAAGAGTGTTGAAATTTTTGGTACTCCAACTCCACTCCTTACTCCTTTCAAAACTACTTCACTCCGGGAGGAGCCACTGATACATTGGATTCTACTCCCACTCCTTACCCCGCTCTTTTGGAAAAATGCCACTCCACTCCACACTCCACTCTTGCAACACTGAGTTTTTGTTTGTTTTTCTATTGTTTTTTCGTGTTCTATTCGATTCACTCGCTTGCAATTTTATTCACTCGCTCTTCAAAAGCGCTCCTCTTTTCTGCTCTCCTCTTATTGCTTATTTAGAGCAAGTTCTAGAAAGAAAAACATTGATAACAAAAAATTCCAGTCCAGACTCGGGACTGCCCCCTGGGCTCATGGGCCAGGACCCGCCCGACCCAGTATTATCGGCTCAAACATCGAAGTTGTCCCAGACCCAGACTCTATTCCTGTCCCAGTCAAGTTGCTGTCCCGGGCCAAGGCCAGAGTCACCCCTGCTTTTGAAAGGATTTAAATCGAAAAGCAGTAACTGAAAAAATTGACGATATCAATTTTTCAAGCTTATGAATTTTATTATTTGCCATTATAGACACTGGAACTACAAGATGGACAACTGGTGGGCACAGACGTGAGGGGATTTTGTTAAAAGTTACTCATATTATTCCCTGTAGAGGCGCTGATCATTGGCCCCCTGCTCGCAATTTGATTGGTTGAATTTTGAATGACGT
>FIZU01056113.1:0-15311 GCA_900064475.1 Pseudococcus longispinus
CTTGAAAAAGTTCTCGAAATGTTTTTCAAAAAATTCCAAAAATCACCCTTGATACTTTCTACCATCCTTGCAAGTTTGAAAAAATTCGGTTGAAAACTGCCAAAAATGGAAATTTTTAACGAAAATCCACATTTAGCCGCCCCCCCCCCCAGGAGTTAAGGTTGAGATATCGAGCTAAAAATTTTATCACGAGGCTTTTAGACCATAAGGACTAACTTCCACTGGTTAATTCAAAATTCGCTGCTCAGGGCCAAATCACCCCTATAAACCCAGCTACCCTCTTTCACTCTTTCATTCTGCTCATACCAAAATTAATCGACGATTAATTTTATAGATGGCGAAAATTGGAAGAAGGTTTGGTGTCGTTTGGCAATAATAATTCATTGCCGCCATTTTTCAAGCCAACAATTTCGGTGCTTTCGAATAGTACGAATAATTCGATAAAGCCAATATGTGTGATTGAAGGTAAACTCTGAAGACATGTGATAATCCTCGAATCATTGGTGGAATATTGTAAATAATACATTACTTGTTTCAGAACGCATTCAAGTGAGTGTGGATCTAGTTAATATATTGAATATTTCATTATCGTTACAAAACGTCGAGTTACTATGGACTCATTCGATTTCAAAAGACGACGCTAATTCGGATAAAAACACCTTAGCTGAAACTGAAATATTGGATTCAGTGTTACTAGAACCAGATGCCAGTACCACGGTTGGTATTTCTGTAAAATAAACCACACTCTGCAATTTTTCGAATTTCATAACATATGTAATTTTATAGGTGACATTACACATCACTCCGAAAGTACCCGGCGAGCTTCATATTACCGGTATCAAGTACACGGTGGTTCTTCAACCGTCCAATGAAGGCTCCGATACAATCAGCATCACCGGATACACCACGCTGGATCCTAAAGGAATGAGAATTATTACAAAAGAGCCGAAAATAGAACCACAATATGCCCCCGATTACAGATTACAGTTTACTATCGCCGATAGTGCTCCTTGTTTACAAGTATGTGCTTAAAAGTGAAACAAAATTCGGTTTATGTCCAAATGCCAAGTCACGAAGGAACTTTCATTTGCAGATTTACTTTAAAAATCTTCCCGAAGAAATGCTATGTGGCGAAATCCAGCCAGTGGTAGTCAAACTACGAAATACCGGCCGTTTGCCAGTCAATAGGGTTTGGTTTACTGCTAGCGAAGCTTCTTTGTTTTCTGTACCCAAGTGTAAACCTGGCAGTAAAATTAACCAATTGCAATTCGAGCCTATACCTCCGGGACAGTCCAACGAAGTTACCATGTTCTTGAAAGCGTCCGATAAAAGTGGAGAAACTTGCGTAGATCTGTTGTTTTATTACGATACCGATAAATCTAGTCATCAAAAGTTGAAGTATAGATTGATTCATCATACGTTACAATTGACTGTCCATGAATCCATCAATGCTTCTGCTTTGGCTACCAGAAGTATTAAGAATAACGACGACAACGAAGTGATTAATATTCGTCTTCAAGTACAAAATAAAAATCAAGTTAGTTGGATATTTTTTGTAATGAGAAGTACTGAGATTGAATTTTACTTGGAGATTTTTTTCACAGGCGTCGGATTCGGTAAAAGCTGTCGTTTCTTTGCAACAAGTATCGTTATATAGTACCAATTGGCAGCTTTATGATGTTATTTGCTCTTCCGATGAAGGTAATTTAAACAATTTTTCGATATCCGATTTTTATTTCATTCGAAAATTTTCTGGTGTTTAGTTTCGGTGAAATTGGAACAAGAACAAGTGGCTTTTGTAACGTTGAAAGCCAAGAGACTCTCTACTGAGAATAATTACTCCGATTTAATACTAAATAAAGAAAACAGCGTGTTGTCTATTGACAAACCATATTGTGATTTCACCGAATCAATAGTTACCAAATTAATTAATCCAAATAAACCACCGGATAAGAATATCAACGAAACTGAATCAGTTGTTAGCATCAATTCGCTAGTGATTTTATTTTGGAAGGTAAGTAACTAGATTTAAATACGTCTTGTTTTCTTCTAATTCGAATATATTTTAATTATGCACGTTTATTTCAGGGCGAGGTGAATAGAAACGACAACATACAAACGATAACAGGACAACATCTCGTACCATTATTGAAATTCGGTCAAAAATATTCATCTACTTATATCGACTATTTAGATGAAACGAACAAACCCCCTACTCTATCATCATTTATATGTCCTCCTTCCATTCCGACAGTTTATTACAATAATCCTATAGCCAAAGAGTTATTATTAATTAAAATCAACCATCCTGCTATTGTTACTCATAATTTTACCTTAAACCGAATTTGTACCGTTTCTGTGGACTTGATTGTGCAGAATTGTTGCGATTATTCTGTTGAAGTTAAACTCGATTCAACATATCAAACGCCCAATAAGTAAGTTTCCTATGCTTCTAATTCAACTACATCGATATATTATTGATTGTTGTTTTTTTTTAGCTTAAATAAAGTTAACGAATCGTCGTTATTCTTGTGGCTGGGAGTTGTGCTGAATACGTTTGTTTTAGAGAAACATTCCTGTACGAAGATGCCTCTTTGCGTATGTGTCGGTAATTGTGGAACTTACGATTTGGGTTCGCAACTTACCATATCAGCTAGGAAATTCAATAGTGAGAATATTTTCGTAGCTCAGTCTTCTGTTCCGCATTCGTTGTTGTGTGTATCAAATGATGTTTTATGATATTTATTTAAAGATTTTTATTATGTTAATTGTGATTTATTATTGTTTACGTTCATTGTAATGATATTTAACCTTGTTTATTATAGTACAATTTCACTGATGATTCGATCGGTAATTTTTATTTTGATTTTTTAAAAATAAACTCGTAATCGAAAAATCCACGCGCATTCTTTCATGATTCGTAGTTTTAAAAATATTTCTAAATCTCCGCATCGATAAACTAGTACATTTGAATACTTTTACTGGTGAATTAGTCGTGTATTTTCACTAATTAAAATACAATATTCGACTTTTTGTAAGTTGTAATAGAATTTTATCCCAAACCCAATGAATCGTATTGAATACAAAACAAATATTTCACAGTTTATTTCATAAAAAATAACAGTCTTTATCTCATTATCGAGGAGTTCGTCTTCTTATTATTGTGGAGTTCGTCCTCTTCCATAACCACCTCTCTGAAATTCAAACAAAAATTGATCAAAAAGTGTGATCAAATCATTAATAAATGTTCAATTCAAAAAACACTAACGAATTCCAAATTAGCAGCTCCTGGACCAACATCTGTTCTCTTATCACTACTAGAACCAACGCCACCGGGTAAACGACGATATCCAGCTCTGTCTTCGGCGGATCTACCGGCTTCTGGTCTGGCAGTTGGAGCTTTAGGACGGGCAGTTTCTGGTCGCGGTGGTCTTTTCAAAGTTGATGGTACAATCTGAACAAAAAATTAGTTAGAAAGCTGAACAAATTGAAATTCTGCATTTGAATGAAAAAAGTACTCACTTCGGGGGGTAGATGTAAGAAATCTCTCAAATAACGGATTCCATCATTCGTCAAATACCAATAAAAATGTCTCCAGGCGAATTGTTCGTTCACGTATCCTCTCGACTTCAAACTCTACAACATTGAATTAGGCTATAGAACATGTGCGGCAGAGTTGAGTGAAATTAAGATCAAGACGGTATACCTGCATAGCTTTTATTACGTGGAGATTCTGAATAGTATCCAATTCTGGATGTTTAGGGGCACGGTAGTCTTTTCTGGCTACCATGACACCCTCGCGAAATAATTGTTCGTATATGCACATCCGGGTACGTTTTGGCATCAACATTCTAAAACAAAATCCGTAATAATTCTTTAACTCAACTTGTTCATTCATTCATAATAAATAAGTCATTTAGGAATAAATTCAACGTCTTGAAAACTCAAATATTGAAGAAACACTTCAGACCGGTGCGGCGTTGGATGGTTACCATATAAAGAAGGATTCTCTGTGATAGCAGATACATACCTGAATAATTTTCTTTTCTGGCAATAACAATTAATCAACTAATTTAATTTTAATTAATTTAATAACACAATGTTTTCAAAATAACCACATGATAAAATTACTAACACCAAAGTGCTTTCTCGAACTTCACGCACGTGGAATAATTTCTCATTATGCAGCACACTCTAGCGGAATAATTCATAACCACACCTACCTATTCATTTACCTATTTAATCGACAAAACCCAAAAAAATCATACCTTGCATGCAAAAAAACATGAAATTTGCGGCTGCATGTTGAGTAAATTTTTAGCGAAACTGTGTGGTCGCTCTCGTTATTCAATTTTGTTAATTTGTTAATTGTGAAACGGAAAATCTTAATATTTAATATTAAAAAACTTTCTATATTCTAGTAATAGTGTAGTTTTCATTCGTCAAAATGGCGACCCTCGTTAAAAGCGCCGGAGATACTTATAAATCACAGAAAAGCGGCCCATACCGTGATAAAACCAAACCCGTCGACATACGGACCAGCAACATCGGAGCTGCTAAAGGTATTTGCTTTTTTCACTTCCATTTTCATCATTTTTCACTCTTAAAGGTGTAAATATTGCACCGGTGGCTAAAAATCATCGTATCTTTTTACAGCTGTAGCCGATGCCATCCGAACCAGTTTGGGTCCCCGAGGCATGGATAAAATGGTAAGTTGATACGAAAATTCGAATTAACTTGGTTAATTATGGATAAATAATGGATTTTCTTCTGTTTCAGATCCAGTCTGGTAATGGAGAAGTTACTATTACCAACGATGGAGCTACCATTCTTCAACAAATGAATGTTATGCACCCAGCTGCCAAAATGGTATGGTTTTATTGTCTTGATTGAATTTAAATCGATTTTATTTTATGCGTATGTTATTCTCAATTATGATGATCATAACCTTAGGACACCTAATTGACGCATTATGCGAAATGATTTGACTGTTTACTGATTTGAGATTATCATTTTGTAAAAAGTTTAATATTTCATAGCAATATGATGACCATAACCTTAGGACACCTAATTGATGCCTAGTGCTATATGATTTGACTATGGTACTGATTAAATTATAATTTTTCGATATATTTGACGGTAAAGTGATGACCTGAACCTTAGGACACCTATTGGACGCCTAGTGCGATATGAATTGACTCTGGTACTGATTTAAGTGAACCCTAGTTTGACTTTGTATTTGTAAATGATGATCCAAACCTTAGGACACCTAATTGACGCCTTGTGCGATATGATTTGACTCTGGTACTGATACAAAATGATTGGTACAATTTTTTATAATATACTAACATTTTTAAAAAATGATGACCCGAACCTTAGGACACCTAGTGGACGCCTTGTGCGATATGATTTGACTATGGTTCTGATTGTAATATCTTTCAATTTTTTATTTATTTATTACGAGTAATTAAAATGATGACCATAACCTTAGGACACCTAATTGATGCTTTTAAGCAATATGATTTGACTATGGTACTGATTGTAATATGTTTCAAGTTTTATTTATTTATTACGAGTTATTAAAATGATGACCATAACCTTAGGACACCTAATTGATGCTTTTAAGCAATATGATTTGACTATGGTACTGATTGTAATATGTTTCAAGTTTTATTTATTTATTACGAGTTATTAAAATGATGACCATAACCTTAGGACACCTAATTGATGCTTTTAAGCAATATGATTTGACTATGGTACTGATTTTGCTAAAAATGAATAACTTAATTTATTATCTTTAATGATGATCTTAAACTTAGGACACCAATTTTATTACGAGTACAACCTTCTGAATCGAATAACCTTTTTTTCCAGTTGGTAGAATTATCAAAAGCTCAAGATATCGCAGCCGGTGACGGCACGACCAGCGTCGTTGTAATATGCGGAGCTCTTCTAGAAGCTTCGGAAAAATTACTTCAGCGTGGTATTCACCCGACGATAATTTCCGACGCTTTCCAAAAAGCTGCCGCTAAATCGATCGAAATCTTGACCGGTATGTCGACTCCGGTGCAGCTGACGGATAAAGAAAATCTTATTAAGAGTGCATCGACGTCGTTGAACTCGAAAGTTGTCTCGCAACAGTCATCCATGTTGGCTCCGTTAGCCGTCGAAGCGGTTTTAAAAGTTATTAATCCGGCTCAAGATACTAATATCGATTTAAAAGTGAGTATTGCTTTTCATCTTTGAAATGGTTGAATAAATTCTTAATCGTGTTATTTTTCAGAATATAAAAGTTTTGAAAAAATTAGGCGGTACCGTTGAAGATACTGAACTTGTAGATGGTTTGGTTTTCACTCAAAGAGCCTGCAATGTCAACGGACCGAAAAAGATTGAAAAAGCAAAAATCGGATTAATTCAGTTTTGTATTTCGCCTCCCAAACCAGATGTAAGTTCAATAATCATCAAAAACTCGTTTTTTATGGCGAATTGAATCGGTACTTACTGATTTTTTTTTGTTCAATAGATGGATCACAACGTTATCGTATCCGATTACGCCACCATGGATCGTGTACTTCGCGAAGAACGTGAATACATTTTAAATATCGTTAAACAAGTGAAAAAAGCCGGATGTAACGTTTTACTCGTACAAAAATCTATCCTGCGTGATGCTCTGAGCGATTTAGCCGTTCACTTTTTAGATAAAATTAAATGTTTGGTTGTAAAAGATGTCGAAAGAGAAGATATCGAATTCGTTTGCAAAGTATGTTCTCAAAATGTATCAAATCATACCTCAATTATCCCCCCAACCTGACTAACTTCCTTTTACAGACTTTGAACTGCAGACCAATCGCCAGCTTGGATCATTTTGTGCCTGAACACTTAGTATCGGCCGATTTAGTTGAAGAAATTCAAGCCGGCGATAGCCGCATGGTCAAAGTCAGCGGTATCCATAATCCTGGCCGAACAGTAACCATCTTGTTACGCGGTAGTAACAAACTTGTCCTCGAAGAAGCCGATCGATCATTACACGATGCTTTGTGCGTTGTTCGATGCCTCGTTAAAAACCGAGCTTTGATTGCTGGCGGCGGAGCTCCGGAAATTGAAATAGCTCTTCAGTTAGCCGAATATGCTCAAGAGGTATCCGGCGTTGAATCGTATTGTTTCAGAGCTTTTGCTCAAGCAATGGAAGTGATACCGTGCACATTGGCTGAAAACGCCGGCTTGAATCCGATCGCTACTGTGACCGAATTGAGGAATCGTCACGCTAACAAAAGTGATTCGAACAGGATTTATACTGGAATTAATGTTCGCAAGGTTGTATCTGGTTTCATCTTGATGATCATTGATGAAGTAATTTCGAAGGACGTTTTCTTACTTTTGGTTTTTTTTCAGGGTGCTATAACGAATATGTTGGAAGAAAATGTAGTTCAACCTTTATTAGTATCAACTAGTATGATTACTTTGGCCTCCGAAACGGTTCGAAGTATTCTTAAAATTGATGATATTGTGAGTACATATATAAATAGGCTGTATTGTTTAGAAAAATTATTGCTGTGATGATTGTGATTAATTTTCAATTGTTTTCGTTGCAGGTAAATACTTTGAAATAAGCTAATTCGATCAAGTCATACCGCTTATGTTTGTTCCAAATTGAACGTCGCCTTTTCCAAATAACAATTAAAATATGTCATTAAAAAGTTTACATTCTGTAGATGGTACACGAATTCACCTAAATTTAACTTCTTGTCTTTATTTATGTTAATTTTTTTCTTTAACTTTTGTATTCTAAAAAATTTGAAATTTTATAATGAAACAATATAACTATTTATTAAAGTATTAATCTTGAAGGGAGAGGAGGCGGGACGCTTAAAGGATTCTGGGTTTTGGGGCTGGCATGAGAGATTCTAGTCGAGTAACGCATATAGAAAACACGAACATTCAGACATTTTATTCTTAAAACTCACAAAATACATGGATTAAAATATCGGCTATCTAAACGAGCCTAAAAACGCGACATGTTTTATACGCAGAGACGAAAACGGGATTGATCCCGATGCGAAATTAATTCAATTCTAGTCGTTTCTAATTCTCTCCCCACCAAACAAGCGGCTCAGTTCAAGGTCGGGTTGGGAAGACGCAATCGGTACCTCGGCACCGAGTAGGTATTGTGATAGGAGGCGCATCTCCTGTCTCCCTTCAATCTGTTATTTTTTATTCAAGAAAGACGAAAATGAGAAGTAGTAGTGGAACTTGGTGTCGAGAAACGAAACGGGTAAGAATGGGAATTTTTAGTTGAGAAAATTTCATAAGTGTGAAAAAAATAACTATTTTTGGTTAAATCATGTAGGTAACACTGCCTCGTATCTGGTAACTTTTGATCTGTGACATGAAGTAAAATATAGTTGGAATTCCGTAATTTTTTAGCTGTGACTAAGCGTGCAACCGCAAACATTAGCCGGGATGTTTCTATGGTGTTATTTTGTTTTATGCTAATAAAATTGTTTTAATTAAACCGAATGTTCTAGTTTTACATTAAATAGCTGACTTACAATGGCTGTCAAAGATCCGTAAGTAAATTATTACTCTTAACAATACGTTAATCAACATTTATACTTGATTTTTAATCATCTCCGAATTGTCTTTTTCATGAATCCTTATCACGTTTCCGCTTGGTCAATTATTGATTGAAACAGTACTAAAGAAGGTAAACCTCGAAATGCGAGTACATCAAGTTCATCGTCCGATTCGTCGAGCGGTTCGAGCTCATCTCGTAGTTCGAGATCATCCAGCAGCTCGAGCTCAGGTTCCAGTTCACGATCAAGTTCTTCGTCTTCTTCTAGCAGCTCATCGAGCGATTCATCATCGGCAGCGCGAGCCAAAAGTAAAAGAAAGTAAGTGTTTCGATTATGATATTTGTTATACCGCTCGATTCGACGATTAACTCTGTATTTCACGCAGACCGGCAACCTCTGCTAACAAAAGTCATAGCAAATCGAAATCAAGAAGTCGTAGTCGTAGCAGGAGTAAAAGCCGGTCAGCCGATAGGAAACGTCGCGATGCCGATGATAAAAAGAAAAAAGGAGAAGACAAATCGAGTTCTAAAACAGCAACTAAACATAGATCTCGGTTAGTTGCGCAATTTTTAATTACCTCTAGTACTAGTTTACCTCAATTATACGACTCGATATGTTTTAGCTCACCTTCACCAAAACGTAAACGTAAAGAAAGATCACCATCTCCTAAACCAACCCGTATCCATATTGGTAGACTTACAAGGAATGTAAACAGAGATCATATTCAAGAAATATTTTCTCATTACGGTACAATAAAAAATGTAGATTTCCCGGTCGATCGAATGCATACACAAAATGGTCGTGGATTCTGTTACGTTGAATTTACAACTCCCGAAGAAGCTGAAAATGCTATGAAACATATGGATGGAGGTATTATATTTTGTTTAGTTTTATGAATGAATTTTTGAAATATCTAACGTGATATTTTTGTTTTAGGCCAAGTTGACGGACAAGAGATCACTTGCGCCCCTGTATTACTACCGCCAGCGCGTATGATACGCAGATCTCCGATGCGATTACCACCTCCTAGATGGGATCGAAGGAGAGGTCCACCGTCGCCCAGATATCGTAGACCTAGAAGCCCAATTAGGCGTAGATCTCCACCTAGATCGAAGCGACCGAGATCGAGGTCTCCTAGAAAACGACGTTATAGCAGATCGTCGTCCAGCAGTTCTCGTTAATATTTTGGACATGATTCAGGATAGAATGAAGACAAAGAGGTATATAATTCGGTGTGTATATAATTGTGTAATATTTCGACCGATTGATGATTCGCCTAAGATTTTTTTTCCACTTTTCAACGCTGTAATTGATTATTTTTACGATGTAATAAACATTTACGCTATTTATTCTATTTATTTTGTAGACTTGTGCGAACTTTTGTCAAGCATGTACTAGTTTTAAACTAGTAAGTTATTTCGGTAGGCTGTTGCTTTTTAGGTTTCTGTTTTCTCTTACGATATTATTTTACATAATGGTGTATCTACTTTACAATTTAAATGTTGTATTATGATTATAAACTATTAAGTATTCGAAAATTTCCAATTGTTTAAAACAAAAATCAGTTATTTATTGATGGTGTATTAACGAAATTTTTTCTATTATAAAGTAAACTTGATAATGTATTTTGTTTTCGTGATGAGTTCAAAGTTTCACACCTAATTTACATCGTTCTTCCGTTTACATTTCTGCTAATTTTCGATAATACAGGTAATCAAAAATTAAAATCGTTACGAAATTACATTCTTGAATCTAAAATGGTGGAAATTGATCCTTATCAGTGTTAAAAGATTTCTACAACAACAATATAATTGTTTTTATTTTATTTCGATACATTTTTTCTCTAATTATTCGTAAATATATTCATTTATTTCGTCCAAGTCGAGCTTTTACTTGTTTACACCCCATTCGCCGCATCACCGGCCATTTTGTTTTATCATTCGTAACCATTTTTTCGCGTATAATTTCGGTAACACTGCGCGACGCTGTTAGTTTGCAGTGCAGCAGCGTGCAGAACGTTAATCGCGCGATCGCGTTCGAACGGTCGTTTTGTTTGGTTGTGTGACTTGATTGGTCAAGTTTTCAGTGGGTTCGTGTTGTTATTCGTACGCGTTCTTGGTTTTTATTCAATTTGAAAGTGTTATCAAAACACTTGTTGAATGTTGGTGCGTTGTGGTGCGGTTTCCGCGTTGAAGAAAAAAAATTGCTTTTATGTGCGGTCAATTTCGTAAATTTTCTGCCCCTTAGGCGCTAACCTGAGCGCTGGTCAAATTGGCGGTTAAAGTTCGACGCAGGTGTGAATAAAAAATTGTAACAGTGCGCGAATCGAGTGTAAATTTTATACCGTCAGCTTGTTTTTTCGCCAAGTGTGCGGTGTCGGAGCAATTTTCAACAAATGTGAATACCGAGTAAGTTAAAGTTAACGGTAATAAATCTAGCCGAATCAAATTAGATAATTATGCCTGAAAGTTGTTTGCATTTGTACGAACGTTTTACTTAATCATCGCAACCCAATGCTACGGTTCGTCGTAACCACACTTGGGCGAATTTTCTCGAATTTATTAGTCGATTGGCTGGGCTCTGGCTCGTGTGTACCTCGGATTTCGACGCCATTAATATCGCTAATTAATACTGGTTATTGTCTCTACATAATTTTTTTTTATCGTCTGCGCAGTGATAATTGGTTGAAGGTCGCTGAATGCAGTAGCTTTCGAATACATAATCGTTTTATAGTGAATTTTTAAAAGCAATTCCGAACTAACCCATCGGTCGGCGTCGTGCCGTCGTCGTCGTCCGTACCGTAATCCTAAGCCAAAAACCGGAGTTGGATATCCATCGTGGACGTGGTACCGACCGTAGGTCGACGATTTCGAAAAATAATCGTAAAAAGGACCTAAAAGAACGCGAAATTGTCTAAATTCGTATCGAAACATGTGCGCATCTGAAGAAAACCAGTTTGTACAAGTTGTTAATTTGGATATTATCGCATAACAGGATTTTCCTTCCTCAATGCAGTTATTTATAGGCGTAAATACGTCGTTGGTTCATTGCATCGATGACATATTCGCGTATTTTCGTCTCCGTTTTTCTATTTTTTTTTTCATTCCATTACTCGATAACATTCTAAACTGGTTATCGTCGGAGATATTTTTGGATTCGGCGACACAATCGTGGTGTTTTGATCGTCCGGTTCTAGCTACCAGCGGTCTCGTCGTATTTACAATTGAAGTTAATTAATCGATTCGAGTAATTGTTTAGTGACCTCTGGAACGCGTAACGAAATCAATTAACTCGACGCGGTTTTTTTTTTTCGTACGCATATCGATACGGATACAGATAAAACGTCAGAAAATTTACCCATAAAATGATAACGAACGTTGTACTAAAAACACCCATCAATTGAAATTCTTTCAACGTACGTCCCATTTTTATTTCATTAACGAACAGTTTCCTGCTCGTTGGGTCATCAAACAACCAACTTGGCGGATTTAGGTTTTCAGCTATTTCGGAAATCAAACCAAACAGCGCGAAGATCTCGAAATTTTTTCTTACTTCTAGCGTTCGTTGAAGTATCCGTGTATTGAAGATGTTCGAAATTTTGCACTTGCTAATTGTCACATTGCCAGATAATTTTTATGGCCCAAATGGAAAATCACCGAAGCGCCAAGATTATTGTGTGTGTGAGTCATGAGCACCACTCGACGACTTATGTAAAGTACAAAGTGTTGATACGGTTTTTTTCATTTCGAATGCATGTTCACACAAAGAGATAGAGAAGAGCTAACTCGTCGGAATTATTATTGTAACGGTTCGTATGTGTTTTTGTGTTGCCTGTTGCGTGATATGTAGTAATTGAAATGGATATAAGATTATCCGTAAACAAGTGTAAATTATTGAATTAATTCTTCCTAGGTGGTTTAACGCTGTGGGTTTTTCGTCTCTCGACCCCTCTCGTACAACGTCTTCTACGAAACTGGCTATATATCGTATCGTTGTGTAGCACTAGCTTTGGCGATAGCACGATAATTATATTAGCGAAAAAGGTACATATATTCTCGATGGGTGTCGTCGTTTTAATTTTAACGGTACATGTTTCTAGTTTGATGAAGCATTGTCGATGGTTTTTAAGGTTTTTTTTTCAGTTTTAATGTGTGGAGGATTGAAATTGGAAGTTGGAGAGCAGGTGAATTTAAATTGCACTTTGCAGCATTATTACGTGAAATTTAACATTGAGATTTGTTACAATTATCCAACGATGTATTTCTAGGCAGGTTTTAGAGGGGGCGAGAAGAGGTATAATTATCCCCCAGGGCCAAAAAAAGGCGATTCTAATATAATGGATTAAGGTTGAATCAGAAAACTTACGAAATTGTTGATCTCTTTTCTTATAGAATCAGGAAAAGAGCATAAACGGGTAAGAATGGTGAATCGGCCCTTGACTAGGAATTTCGAACTTTCTAATGGAAGTTGGTCCTTATGGTCTAAAAACTCGCTGGTGAAAATTTTTGCCCGCTAACTCCTCATATCGCCCGAAATGCCTATTTCCCTGAATTTTTTAATATGGTGGAAGACCTTCTAAAATGCAAAAAATTGATTTTTCCACTATTTTTCATCCTTAAAGCGGTCATTTTTGGGTGATTTTTTTTTTTTGCAATATATCATCAATGACACCTTAACTCACCATTAATCTAAATTTGGACCAAATTCGTTCATTTTTTCAGTTTTTTTCAATTCAATTTTAATATAATTGAATGACGTCATTTTGGGAACCCACGACCCTCTCCCAGGTGACCTGAGGGCCTAAAATTCATGTCTGAACACGTTTCAACTCGATATTTGTCGTATACTGCAATGGTCAGCAAATTCAAAGGGTTTTAATTTTTTTACCAATTTCTTACGAATTAAATACTTTTTGGTACAAAAAAATTGTAAAAATATGAGACGAAATGAAAAATTTTTGAATTTGTTGAAATTGTAATTTATGACAATAAAAATTGGAAAATATGGAAGAAATGAACAAATTTGATCCAAATTCAGGGTAATGGTGTTTTTAGGTGTACTTGATGATATTTTGCAATAAAAAAAATTTCACCCAAAAATGGTGGAAAAAATAGATTTTTTGCATTTTTGAAATTCCTTCCACCATATTAAAAAATTCTAAAAAAAAATGTGTTACATAATATACATGTATATCAAGATTTTTTGCCAAGTCTGAAACAACATGCAGATATTACACTTTGAAGTCTTAAAACTCAGATTTCAGTACGAAAGAAGATTAAAAAAAAATTGAAAAAATTTCCAGCGATGACCCTTGGTATGGTCCATCATCCCTGCGAGTTTGAAAAAATTCGGTTGAGCCAAGGGCTGATTCACCCTTTGTATTTTGAGCAGAGATGAGCAAAATTATGAAATCAATTCTGAAATTCTAGAAAATCGTGGAAATCATTTCATAAAAGTTAATCAAAATTAAAATTTAAAAACATGAGTTTTCTCACTAAAAGAAATAATGATTTATGAAAATCATCAATTACTAACACTTCTTGAAATTTTAACCCCTTTTTGACCACTGCACATAATTGTGAAGTTCATAGCTTCAGATGATCCCAGTTTATTCTCATTTTGGCATTTTTAGTTCAATTCAATGATCTAAATAATTATTTTAATGCTAACGCTGATTTTTAGACATTTTGTCAAACTTTTTTGAATTTGGAACTTTTTTCAGATTTATTCTGACATTTGTACCTGAAATAAAATTGGTTTTCGAAAATTTTTCAAAAAAATTCCATCTCGAAATTCACTCACGAAAATCCGTTACGATGATTTTTAAATATTTTGTCTGACTTTTTTGATCTTGGAAAATTTGTCAAAATTCAAATGACTTTTTGGACTTTTAAAATTTCCAGAAAATTTCAAATATCTCGAATTTATGGACTTGTAAAATTCCATGAACAAAAGAATATCCTATGTCTTATAGTTTCATGGGTTGTATGGAAATGATGGGGACTTTTTTTTGCCGGAATTGCCATTTTTTGTTCAAAATCGTCATCAATTTATGGTCAAAATTGTCATTTAAAAGTAAAGATGGTCATTTCAGTGTAAAAGCTGTTACTTTTGGCCAAAATCGTATTTTTGTTGTAAAAAATACCACTTTTGGTCAAAATTGTCATGTTTGGTCGAAATTCTCAGTTTTCAGTCAAAATTGTCATTTTTTGGTCAAATTTATCATTTTTTGGACAAAATCAACATTTTTTGTCATTTTTTATTTTTTTGTCCAAACTGTCATTTTTTGTCAAAAATGTCATTTTCTGGTCAAAATTGTCATTTTTTGGTCAAATTTATCATTTTTGGTCAAAATCGACATTTTTTGTCATTTTTTATTTTCTAGTCCAAACTGTCATTTTTTGTCAAAATTATCATTTTTTGGTCAAAGTTATTTTCGGTCAAAATTGTCATTTTTTTTGGTCAATATTGTCATTTTTTGTCAAAATTGTGATTTCAAAGTAGAAATTGTCATATCAAGGTAAAAGTGTCAATTTTGGTCAAAATTGCAATTTCTAGATAAAAATCGTTATTTTCGGTCTAAATCGTTAATTTTTGTAAAAATTGTCATTTCAAGGTAAAATTGTCATTTTTGGTCAAATTTGTCATTTTTGGTCAAAATTGTCATTTTTGGTCAAAATTATCATTTTTGGTCAAAATTATCATTTTTGGTCAAAATTGTCATTTTTGGTCAAAATT
>FIZU01056118.1:0-12155 GCA_900064475.1 Pseudococcus longispinus
CAATCCGAACCCAAACGAATTCAACAACTTACCCAAAACCAGTCAAACAACACTAACTCACCAAAAACTGGTTTGACAACTTCTTAGCTTCCCCTTTTTTCCCAAACCTCAAAGCTACTATTTTTATTAATTACAATCGCTTGGTCATTTTGCATTAATTAAATTGCGCGTTTCACGATGCACAACTACACCACTTAATGCACCTATACTGTGAATTTCACGGTATTTCCGTGCTTTTAGTGATTGCTTTTCGAATTGTGCTCGTGCCGCGTGTTCTTCATTATTTGGATGACTATTTGTTTAACTGTTTGAACTTTCAAGTTTTTATTATGAGCAAAAATATAAATACAACATTTTGCAATATTATTCACTAGGTACCCATTTAAATGTTTTATTAGAAATGAATTCATAAATTCGTAATTATTCATTTCTGATTCAATTGAGGTCATTAAAAAGTAATAATGTAAAATGTTTGATAAAATAATAAGTTTTTATTGGCTAAATAACAATAGTAAGAGTCGCAACGAGTCTCAGAAAGGAGTCGCAACGAGTTGCAAAAAGGAGTCGCAAAGGAATCGCAGATAAGGAGTCGCAAGCCAAAAGAGTCGGATTCAGAATCCGATGAAAATTTATCGGAATCGTAAATTAATGAATCGCGGATCGATTAATCGAACGAGTCCCAATGAAGAATCGGACTCGCGAAAGCAGTGAGTCGTCCCAACTCTGGATGATGGTGTCACAAAATTTCAAAAAACGGCTGGTTGAAAACATATGATTTTTTTCTTAAATAATTTTCAAAACTTTTTTTGTAAGTTTAACTCAAATTTTTTAACTGAAAATATTGAAAATAGGAAGGAAAGAAGGGAGGGAGGGTAGAACCAAATTTTTAAATTTTAATCGGGCCCCTTCGACGCATTTTGCTGACTGAGCTTCTTTCCTCAGATCCACCACAGCTCAGTTTCCGTAGTCTACATTAATTTTTCGAATTATCTACATCTTACTGAAAAATTCCACCAACAATATGCAACTTGATCGAAAATTCATATCTAGCTTTCGAGCCAATCAAAAACTCACTCAATTATTCATTCGGTTGTCACCATCTCACCAAAATAATGAAAGAATCCGCTAGCTTTTTTTCATCTAGTGGTCGATACTTGCGGTAGACGTGACAATGTTCAAAGTGTAGAATTGGAGATGTCGACGACGCGTGAATTTCCACCGGAAATGAATTTCGGTTAATGTAGTTTGAAAGTTTAATCAACACTTTGAAATTGAAATGATGACACAAACTTTAGAGGTACCTACATCGTCGGTACAGACTTCACTGCAGCGCAGTGCGTTCTCTCACCGGTGAAATTTTGCAACTGTATTAAATTTCATATTCTCGCGCGGCTCGCCCAGCCAAACTTACCCTAAACGAAAAAAAAAATGAGAAGGCGAGCAACGCGGAAATGTAAAGGGAAACTGGAACGAAATAACTAAGATTTAAGAAAAATAACCTACGCTGTTGAGAAATAACTGCTGGTGAAAAAAGTGGCAATAAATTTCAACTTGTTTCGTATCTAAAAATATGATCCTACGTGCAGCGACGTGATTAATAAGGCCGGAGAAGCAAAAATTTAAAAGAATTATTTCTTCAAACGGTCGTAATGATTGTTCGCCTACTTGTAGTGTGCAGACAATACAGCAGCTGGTTTTTTTTTTGAAAACGTTGCGAGTTCGTATTACTCTCATAGCTCGAGTTCAAAGCTCCCGAATTTTAATAACGTTTTTCATAATGGTACAAAATACGAGTACGGGGTTTAGCGAGTGTATCATAGTATACGATACGATAGGATACGAGTATTGTACGTGAACTCGTACGATACCCTGTCGTATGACCGGTGGTACAAAGTTATAGGGGGCGAATAGTATCCCTGGAGATAGCACTATTAAACATGTATGAAGCAATTTCAAGCTTGTGTGATATCAAGGTCGAGTTTAACTCATAGCGCTAATATCACATTTATATTGCCACCTTTACCACTGAAGGGATTTTAATCCGACATCATTCCCATAATAACGTCCTCGCGGGAAACTTTAATTTCGCTTTCTTGAAAATAGCGATTTTTCAAAGCACCAAGTGAACCAAGTCGAATATAAAAATAAGAAAGTGAACAGCGTCAACGGAGCTTAAAACAGAAACGTTGTCAGAATTAGTGATTTTTTTTCACTCTTTCGCACGCCGAGATGTTTTCAGCTGGTACGCGGAGGGGGCCGGAGACGAGCATCTCACGACGAGCTTTACTTTTTATTCTTATAACGGTGTAGATTTTTAACGCAATTATAAAAGTTAACATCGATTTTGATCTTTTTTTTTTCATCTCGCGCTTTTTCCATTTGAACTTAATTTTTCTCAATTTGAACGTCGCTTATTCGCTAGTTCTAGCGTGAGATATAAATACGCCCCGAGGGAAATCGTTGTTAACTTTTCGTTGTGTTTTACGACGAAACGACTTAAAAGCGCCATTTTTTCTAAATATTTTATACTCGATGTACGACGCTTAAATGTAACAGATTTACACCGTAATCAAAACGCCTAAAAGGCATCTCGAATCATTTTTCATGACTGGGGAAATACTCGCTCGTATTTATGCGCCGAGCCTTAAACGGATACGAGTGTTTTTCTTTTTTTTTTTCATCCAGAGTCGAGGTTTTACGTCGTTTTTACCGCCGAGTACATCAATCGTGAGTGCGAAAAGTCGACTTTTTTACGTGACTTGATGTCGTTAAAAAAGATTCTATTCTAATTGATGAGTATGAAGAAATTACGAATTGAAAAACTAGGAAATTTGAGTGGAAACGTTAGAGGTGGCATGTCACGTGTCTGTCACCAGAGCCTGGGTGAGAAAGAGTGAGGTGTGTGAAACCCCTCAGTCATTTTTCCTTTGGGAAATTTGGTAAACTTTCAGAGAGTTGAGCTAAAATTTGATTTAGTAAAGGACCGTTCCTGATAAGATGGTAAAATCAGCCTTTGACCCAAATTTTCTCGAAAGTGGTCACCCATGCCAAAATCATAGCCTTCTGTATATCGGACATTCAATATGCCATATTTTGGGAGTGAGCGAATAAAAAATTCTAAAATTTTCACAGATTATGGCCATTGTGTGAATAGCGGACATCAATATTTTCTCCTTTTTTTTTGCAAATTGGAATTATCAAGAAATCGCCAAAATTGTTCCATACAATTTTTCCCATTTTTAAAATTTTCCTAATTACAAATATTTATAAAAAATACATTTTTAAAATTTTTTTAAGGTTTGCGCCCTGTTTTATGACTCCTGTATAGTGGTAGTGTGGTAAAAGCTCACCAGCACACAAGGTGAACAGGGAAGGGGAGAGCATTAGGAAACTTAAATCTTTTAGAATTTAAATCCCTTCCCAACCAAAACTCCGAAATAACTCCAAAAAAAAGAGAGAGATGGGAAACCAGATTCTAGTATCAGGTATAAAACATATACGGTATCTAAATAAAAAGCATTGACTTGGAGAAACCGAAGTAATATAATTAGGTACCAAGTACCAACTGTAAATTACCCATACCTGTGTACCTCCCCTCAAAGAGGGGCTAACGAATAAAACTAGCGCATTATGTAATAACCACTTCTATTTTAAAGTAAAAAGAAAAGCTTCATTAAAAAATCTAAATACGAAGAGGTTATGAAGATGGTACTGATCACATTTATACAGTTTTTAAGATACATCACATAGCGAAAAATATATCATTACAGAACAAGCAATAGAAACGGAATAATCGAGCGAACGAGAACAACCGGTACCAACGCTAGTCACTTATCTAGCGTAAAAACCCCGATACCTATCAACTACAGTAGAGGGCAATTAATTGCATAATTCTCAAGAGAATCGTATGTGGAACAGTGTTTTAATAAACTGTTTTTTTTTTTTCAAATTACTGATATTTTTTGAGTTATTTGATGAAAATTGACGGAATTTGCAACAAACTCGAAAATGTTGAGTTTTGGCAAAGAGTATCTACTGTAACTTTAGGGGCATTACCTACGCAAAAAACCAAATAATGCGGATATGTAGAATCGTGTTCTGGACCTGGACGTTTTCTTGTTGTACCATTACGTGCACTGCGCGCGCAATGAACTATAGGAGCGTAGTACAAACATGTTGTGCCTACTTACTAACACTGCATTTTTGTACTACGGCAGGAACATGCGTTGCGCGCGCAGCTTGGACAAAAGCACCCACGATGTGTGCAGACATCCCGAGTGAGTTAAAAGAAGGGTGGTAAAAATAAAATAAATAAAATAAAAATTTTAAAAACCACGCTTTTATTAAACTAAAAAAAAAAATATTAATTAGCAATTTTGAGAATTTTCTTGGTTAAAAAAAGCGTGGTGGAGGCGTTTCTCGATTATTTCTGACATGCTTCCCACCATGCCCCACCACACTTTTTTTTAACCAAGAAAATTCTCAAAATTGTTAATTATTTATTTTTTTTTTTAGTTCAATAAAAGCGTGGTTTTTGAAATTTTCATTGGTTCATACATAAAATTCTCGATTTTTAAAAATTCATTATAAAATCCCTAATTAACGCAACGTAATGATTTTTTTTTTAATGTTAAATAAATTATTGTACATTGTATAGAATTTTTCATTTTTGTTGTACGATATTATTTTACCCCTTTTTTCTCGAGTTCTTATGAAAGTGGCCACTTCGCCAAACTCGAGAAAAAGGGAGTAAAATAATATGGTACAACTAGAATGAAAAATTCTATACAATGTACGATAATTTATCTAACATTTTAAAAAAATCAGTACGTTACGTTAATTAGGGATTTCATAATGAATTTTTAAAAATCGAGAATTTTACGTAAGAACCAATGTAATTTGAAACTGGACGCCCAGTTTCCCATCGCGCATCCCGTTCTGCACAGTGAACGAATTGATTCGCCCGGTTCGAATCTACGACGAACGTAACGATGCGCGCGCATCGGACGATTTGATATCTACTTTTTGTATGGACGGACGCTACCAAGTTAATAAAAGCGTGATAATAATAACGAAAATCATTTTTAAAACACTTTTTGAACATTTCCACGAAAAGTCTTGAAATTATTGCATGTACCGAATTATATATTTATCTTTTTATTTTTTCAATCGAAATATGATATTTTCAATTTTTCACTGAATTTTTTCTCTTTTTCAAATATTTCAGAAAACATTTCAAAATTTTTCAACTCAACAACCAAAATTAAAACTTGCTTAAATTTTTTTGGGACTGGAAGGGAGTTACCTGATGCGATGCCAGTGCCATCCTTCTAATTTTATTTTGGTCGTTACATGATATTCTTATTTTTTTCATCTTTCAGTCAGATATTTCTTGAAAAAAATTTTAAAACCATTGAACTGAACCAAAAAATTAAAACCGGATTTTTCAAAACCATAATCACAAAAAATGAAATCGATTTTTCTAAATTCGAAAAATAAGCTAAAATCTTTTCGAATATTTCGACTTAATTTTCAGTAATTGCTACCACCGCATCCTATGGCGAAAACAACAAAAACCTTTATCCCAGATTCATAAAAAAGTAAACTTTTCCAAACCAGAGCCACGATATCAAAAGCACAAAGGAAAAAGTATCTCGAATAGAAATACACCGAAGTATACACACATATATCGAAAAAATGATTTATAATTCGAGTACCTAACGACAACGACACTGCAGAGAAATAACCATTTATTTGTTATGTATTTGTATCTCGTATTCTCTACCTTTTACGCAGAAATCTGTCGATAACTCGACAAAAGAAGAAATAAGACTTCATAATTCGACACAAAATACGCATTTTACATAGGTACTATTTTTTCGACCGAAAATGGGGGTAAAATGTTGGTTTTCAGCGAGAAAAAAAATCGCGTTGGAAATACGGTGCAGTGCATAAATTGCATTAGTTTCTATACTTTTTGGTCCTGTTTTAACAACCTTTTTACCCTTTTTGATTTCTGGCCTTTTTCTCCCATCGGGAGATTTCCTACCCCGATATAAGATTTATATCCCGAAGGAACAAAAAAATATCATCGAATTTTCTAATACACGAATACGATTCGAACCTTTGATAAATAACCGCATGAACGCAATAAGGAAAAAATAAGAATGCAATAAATATCCAACGTAAATATAATTTTATCAACGATTTCGCCGAAATTTACTCGCCGCTGCGAAAAACGCGCAAGAAAATCTATTTCCAATGCAGTATGACGAATGGTTGACGATATAACCTTCGTTATCGTGTATTTTTCCCATTGAACGATAGGTTATACGCCAAAGGAGGTGAAATTTTATTAGACATGGAAATTTTATAGATATGTAGAAAGCTCGTATACACGTGAATTCGTCGCTTTTCGATTGAAAAAGCAAAACTTCTCGTATGGTTTCGTATGTGAAATATAATTATAACTTTAATGACGTAGTTTTCCAATTGGCTTAGTATCGTAGGTTTGAAATTTTCATTTGAAGCTTATACAAACAAGTTTTCTATTAGTGAAGTTGGGCAGAGAATTTTACGAAAAATTCTACACGTAGGTAAACTTTCATGCTAATGAATTAACGAGATCGAGTATTGCGTTTAGCCTCGTCTAAGCTTTATTTTCAAAGCGGTCTCGAATGCTAAAATGACATTTTAAACCCGATATATTGAAATATATACCGAAGCGTTAAATCAAAATATATTTTTCAGTGTATAATCCGGATTACAACGTTTACATGTGGTTCAGGTTCACTTTTTCAGTGAATTTTTTTATTATTAAATATTCGTACCTGCGTTTGAATAAAAATCTCATTGGTTTGACGAAAAACTTTCGAAGCTTTTTCATTATTAACGAGGGTTGTGAGTGAAATCTACGGATTTTTTCGATTATACGAGTTTTATGAATATTTTCATTAGTATGTGAGGAATTTTAATAATATTATTTCGTTATTGGCAGGATTAATTGGCGAATTTATAAGCTCCGCGATTTTTAAAAATAATCGTGTACAGGTTTAGAAATAATTAATATATTTTTACTAGTATTTTGGATTTCGAGCGAGTAATCTCCCCTATCACATCGAAAAATGCAAACAAAATTCTAGAAAGCCAGTTCAACAAATTTTTAGCTCATTGTACAGGGTGTTCGGATAGGAGTGCACAGCCTTCAAACCAGAAATGCAGCTATCTAAACCACACAACTCACAAGTGTAGGCATTTTTGCCTACCCTAAGACTTAAGGGACAAAGGTATGCGCTAATGAAGATGATTTTTCCAGAATGTCATAACTTTGCTGATAATAGAGATAGGTAACTTTATTGAAACTTTTTTAATGGATTTTTTCTAGCTCTACGAAATGACTTATATTCGTGTTTTGCCTACTTCTAAAATTGAAGGAGCTACAATGATTTGAAAATTTGTAGACTTGATGACTCCTTTAATTTGCATGTTGGTGAAATTTTGAAAGAGTCATTTTTTCTAGTGCTTTTTGAGTTCTACAAAATGATGTAATAATGTTTTGCCTTTTGCCTAACTTCAAAATTGAAAACATTAAAAGTCATTTTGAAAAAAATTTCTAAAGAAAGAATTATACTTCAAGATTGTATGCCTCTTTTTATCCTTTAAATGACTGTAGCTCCTTCAATTTTAGCGCTGGGAAAAACACTAATAGCTCATTTTGTAGCGCTCAAAAAGCTCAACGAAAAGTGGATTTTTCAAATTTTGCCTAACCTGTAAATTGAAGGAGTTATGAAGCTTACAAATTTTCAAACCGTTGTAGCTCCTCCGATTAACAAGTTGGGCAAAATTTGAAAATACCATTTTTTGTTGAACTTTTTGAGCTCTACGAAATCAGTTGGTAATGTTTTGCCCTACTTCAAAATTGAAGGAGCTACAGCCATTTAAGATATAAAAACTGGCATACATTCTTGAAATTTAATTTTTTCTTTCAAATTTTTTTTCAAAATGGTGTTCCATGTTTTCAATTTTGGAGTTGGGTAAAACATTATTAGCTCATTTGTAGAGCTCAAAAAGCTCTATAAAAAATTCTCTTTCTTATACGTCAAACTGAAGTGCACATTCCAATCTGACATACAATGTCTGACTTTATCTAATTGTAAGTTCAAAGAGTCGGATACAATGTTTTCATGTCTCGTGAAATATCTAAAAATCAAATTTTGAAACTTTAAGTTCAAAAGTCGACTGACACTTCATAAAATTTTTCAAAATCTAATAAGTCAGAATTTCTTAAATTTTTCGAGTCCAACAAATCGTTTGAAATCTGAAAAATTTTTCAAGTTCAGGAAGTCTAAAATAGCCTGACAAAATGTCTTAAAGTCAGCGTGATCTCTAAAATTTTTCATGCCCAAAAAGTTTGGAGTATTTGTGTGACAAAATGTCTAAAAATCAGTATGATCTCTGAAATTTTCTGGAAATCTGAAAATTTTTCCAAGTCCAAAAAGGTCTAGCAAAATTTCTAAAAGTCAGCAAGTTCAAAAAAGTCTCATAAAATATATCAAAAAACCATCGTTAGGTAAAAAGCTGTCTGACAAAATATTCTGATTTGAACTTTTCTTAAAATTTTCAAGTCCAAAAATTCATTTGAATTCCTAAAAAAATTTTCTAAGTCCAAAAAAGTTTGACAAAATGTCGGAAAGTCAGCGTAATATCTGAAATTTTCCAAGTTCAAGAGTTTGTCTGAAAAAAGTGGTCGAAAAGCTACCCCAATTTCTAAAATTTTCAGAATTCAAAAGGTCGAAATTGTTTGTCTGGCAAAATGTTAGCATTATCTCTGAAATTTTTCAAGTTCAAAAAGTCAGTAGAGATCTGAAAATTTTTCTGAGTCCAAAAAAGTCTGAAATTCGGCAAGTTCGAAAAAATTCCACAAAATGCCTAAAAGTCAGCGTTAGATAAAAAGTTGTCTGACAAAATATTTTGATTTGAATTTTTCTTAAATTATTTTGTTTGACAAAATGTCTAAAAGTAAGCATTACCTCTAAAATTTTCCAAGTTGAAAAAGTCTGTGGAAATCTGAAAAATTTTCCAAGTCCAAAAAAGTCTGACAAAAAGTCGGAAAGTCAGCATGACCGAATTTTGTGACGTTTTTTTATTGATTTAGTCAATGCTAAAACACATTCTATGCCAAAATTCCTATCAAAATTTTGTCAATTTGCAAATTGAAGGAGTTATGATACTTATAAATTTCCAAATAATTGTAGCTCCTTCAACTTTGGAGCTAGGCAAAACATGAATATAACTTATTTTATAGAGCTTAAAATGCTTCAATAGAAAATTTCAAAAAAAAAATTGTCCATCTATATTATTAGCGGAGTTATGACGTTCTGAAAAAATCATCTTCATTACTGCATAACTTTGTCCCTTCAAATCTTATGTTCGGCAAACATGCATGAACGTGTGTGGTTTGGGTAGCTCTATCTCTGATTTAAAGACGGTATATTCCTACCTGAACACTCTGCATACTAAAAATAGCATTCGCCTGCAATTCAAAAGGTATGCAAATATAATAACTTGTAAATAGAATAAATTGCTTACTCACTGGGTAGAAGGAGACGCTCTAATTATGAAACACCCTGTATAATGAAATGGCATAAATGAGGTAGATGATGATGAAATTCCACGTTTTACATCATTTCGTTACATTTTCCCTTGTTCAACCTTATTTGATACCCGATTCATTTTCATTTTCAAGATCAAACGTTCAGTTAATAAAGAAATGATAAATGGAGCAAAATACCCGAACCAAGAGTAAAAAAAAAGTAATATAAAAATATCTGAAACATATTTAGACTGAAGAAAATATACCTACATTGTTGGAAAACCATTAAAATTTCGTACAGTAATTCAATAATGGGTATTTTTCCACTCCATTTTCTAAAAGACTGAATTTTTCACCTTTGTAGATCGAAGAAAGGCGTTATATTGTAGGTATATGTAAGTAAATTCGAACGAAAGGTTATACGTATCAATTTTAGTAAAAAGGGTAATACCACGCTGTCAATTATTTAACTGACATCAAGGATAACTGACGAGTATACCTAGCAGGGGTGAACTTTGAAATATGTAGCAGTATAGCTATACATATACCTACGTATAGTTGATGTATCTGCGCATAAGGATGTTAGGGGGAAAAAACTTGAAAATTTTAAAAATCTGGGAACGCTAGAGACATGCTTTGTCAACATTGGTTAAATGTTTTTGATAAGTCGAGTAATTTATTCTTTTTTGATGTAAGTAGGTAATTACCAGTTGTAGAAAATTGCTATTATTATACTTACTCGTCTGATATCTCGTTGTTCTAATTTTATATGGACTTTTTTTTGCTTAATGGGTTTCATTACAAAACAGTCGGATTAAAATCGAGACATAAATTATTAATAAAATATCGACGATGATAAAGTCAATTTTAATTGGAACCCATCACACCTTCGTTTGCGATATTGCATATATTAGCCCACATTTAACGAGGTTATCTACATATTTAATTATTGTATTTGCATTTCATACTTTTACGATGCTTGGGGTTTTTTCAGCATTGTAAAAATATCGGTCAGTGTTGAATTGTGTGGAAAGGATTAAGTATTATTTATATTTTGAAGATTAATTTACCCCCTTTTTTGATCAATTATTCGTATCTAAAATATTTTTAATGTATTTTTTAATATGGAGTAATAAATTGATAACTTACTTTTATTTTTAGGTGAACAACGAATTCTGTCGTGTTGCTTGAGTAAGAAATATTAGCTGAAGAAGAGGTAAAGAATTTGGCTTTTGTTATCGAGTTCAAGGAGCAATGAAAATCTTGAGTACAGTTTCCAATAGGTGCGTTGAATAATATCTACAATATGTAAGTAGTTTCACTGGTGCACGGTCCTCCCCAAGCCCCCTCTTAGTTCTGAAATATTGAAATAAATTGTTAAATTTAAAAAAAGGGATTTTTGAGGGTTTGGAGGAGGTTTGGGGCGGACCAAATTGACAAATTGAGTTGAAATTCGAATTCAGTGCTATCAAGAATCCACCATACCATATGTGGGTAATTCTCAAAAAAACGGCATATTTCTCAATGCAAAATTTAAAAAAATGAAAATGAAAAATAATTGATTTTTTTTATATTTTGAGTTTTGTGTCAGTTACTGAAAAAGTCCACTTTTTTGAGAAAAACCCATGTAACACGACTTGTTCAATTTTGTAATTTTTTTCCCAAATTTTGGGGCTTGTGGGGGTTTGGGGAGGGTTTTATCGAAAAATAAGGCAATATTCGAACTCAGCGCTATAAAAAATATCACAAACCATATGTCATACCACTTCTTTGGTTTTGATGATTTTTTTTCAAAATTTGAGGGCTAGTGGGGGGGGCTTGGGAAGGGTTCTATCAAAAAAGTAAGACGATATTCGAATTCAGCGCTATAAAAAATATAACAATCGATATGCTACATGTTTTTTTTGTTTTTTTTTAAATTTAGACCAAAATTTTGGGGCGCAGTACCCCCCAGGGGTTCTGAGATCCCACTTTGAAAAATCATAATTTCAATATGGTATAAAAATATCTCTTCACCGGAATTTTTGTAGATTTTTAAATAATAGCTCCTGGATTTTGTGAGCTTTTGAAAATTGAGCTTATTTCAAAAAAGTTCAACTATCAATTTTTGAAACTTTCATGAATGATTCTAAGTCTACTTTGGATGTTCTTTCAAACCCCGTTTACCGATTTTCGCTATCTAGCACCAATCCTGAGATACACTTCACCAAAGTTGGGTATTGAAACAAGAAATCTTCAAAGTGGAAAAACAAATAAGCCCCCCAAAAGCCTCCCCGGTGGGTTGGGGGCAAAACAACGGTGGTTCCCTTACTTCTGGGATTAGGAGAACTGGTAAAAAAATTTTGAGTAAAATCGGAAGACCCAAGGTCAAAACGTGGCTGTCTCGACATAGAATGACCCAAAAGCTATTAATTTTTTTCTACGGGGCTTATTTTTCGGGATTTTTGAAGTCCGTGTGTTTTTTTATTCATTTTCACAACCTGTATCGACCTTTTGAATGGGTCTCCCTCATTGACTTTATAGATATGGACTGCTAGCGATGAATGGGGCTATTGTCTGCACT
>FIZU01056119.1:0-17824 GCA_900064475.1 Pseudococcus longispinus
AAAAAATGTCATCAATATTAAGTCTGACAAAATATCTAAAAGTCATCCTAAGCTTTTTAAAAATGTCATCAATTTAAAGTCTGACAAAATGTCTAAAAGTCACGAAAAATGTCAGCGTTACGGACAGACGGACAGATGGACAGACGGACAGACGGACGGACACGTCGTGGATTTTATATATATGGATGGATGGAGAGTTTTTAAAAAAAAAGATAGTTGCAAGTAGGGCAAAGAAACACTCTCTGACTCTCTCTCAACCACTTTAATCATCCAATTTAGCGTAGGATATGCTTTTGCGATGACCAAATCCGTGAAAAACGACACAAAATTCCGTCACGCTG
This sequence comes from Pseudococcus longispinus, assembly GCA_900064475.1. Lineage (NCBI taxonomy): Eukaryota > Metazoa > Arthropoda > Insecta > Hemiptera > Pseudococcidae > Pseudococcus > Pseudococcus longispinus. Next base: position 342 of record FIZU01056119.1, read on the forward strand.
ACTTTCAGACATTTTGTCAGGTTATTTCAGATTTTCTGGACCTGAAATTTTTTTTCAAATTTCAAACGATTTTTTGGACTTAGAAAATTTCAGAAATTCTGTTTTTTTTTTATTTTTTAAATTTTTATTAAGTGGTCAGTTGGCATTTAAACATGGAAAAATTTAGATTTTTTCAAAATTTTACTTTTAGACATTTCCCGAGACATGATAACAATGTGTATTTTATACTTTCACGAGTTGTATGGAAATGTCCAGGGGGTACTTTTTCTTTTTAAATTACGTATTTTCTGCCCAGACAGGCCATTTTTACTGAAGTTACAAGTTTTTCATTTTATTGAAAGAATAAGACTGTTTAGAATTGAATGCTTCAATCTATCTTAAAGATTCACTGTATAGATGAGAAAAAGATAATGTAAAATTGGGGAGGGGGGTTGAGGAAATGAGGACATCTAATCCAAAGACTTTTAAACCACTTGAAAGAAATCTCAGATTCTTTCTTCAATCCCAAAATTCTTTCTTCATCGATTAAAAATATCTCCCAATACAAAGACTCGTACATAAAATTGAATATAAATCTCATCTTCGTGACAAATCATTCCATGCGGAATTAAAACTTCCAAGTACAATCATCGTGGCAAAAACGAAATACGCAAATTACAACCTTGGCATTCATCTTTCGCCTCAATCTTTCTAACGAATACGATTACGAATACAATTAATTACGAATTATTGTTAAAACAACAATAATGACGAGTGCGTACTCCATTAAACCCGACGACGATGTAAATTACTCGTTTTCTTTTTCAATTTTAATACAAATCCAGCCTACTCGAACTCGTATAATTTTAAAATATATCTCGTTCTTATACCAGCACTGCGATGATATCGTCGAACAAAATTAAAATTCTTTTGTTCGAGTTATAAAAAATAATTGTACCGAGTAATAAGTACATCGCATGAGTGAGAATTCAAGGTTAAAATTCGCTATTCAAATACACGGTATTTCCACCTTATACGTACTAAAAAATCATCGTATTATCTAGTAAAAGTTGGCCAAGTGACGACTATTGATTGATAAGAAATTTTGTAATAGGAAAAAAATTCACAGGCAAGTTGCAAACTGTAGCTGATTAGTGATACAACCTGTTCGAAGCTGAAAAACCTGATTATTTTTCAATAAGTCCAACACTTCGGACCTACTTTTTAGTTGCTCGATCGAATGTACGAATGGGTACGATTCACGTATTCCAGTAGTATTTTTTTTTTACCTCTATTAATACGTAAAATTCGTATATTTGTGAGTAAATTCGATATATCATTTTCCCATAATGTTATTTAAAAACCTGGAACTTGAAAAATTAAAAGACGAATGTGTGCTAGGCCATGGTTTCGTAAGAATCTCGTATAGTTTTTTGGTCGGTACGAGTACGAGAAATTACGGAACTGATTGCTAACTCGCTATAATATATTTTGCTCAGTTAGCGTAAAAACATAAGCAGGAGTCGAATTGGCGGTTGGTAATATGGTGAGATTATTTTACGTATTATTATATACGGTTATTTGATTTCGAGCTGTGTGCGTTTTTTTTTTTTGCTCGAAATATGGCGCACGTTCGTCCAATATAATGATCTTTGACGAAATAAAATTGCCAAATTTGTAAGTTAATAAGAAGAATAAATATATCGAGAGGTTATTCGATATAAAAAGCGTCGATTTCTAGCCCCTATTGTGTATGACCTAGCCAACAACAGGGATTATTATTGGCAAGGAGACCATTATGTAGATAATTTGATCGATTTAGGTAGCAGTGTAGAGTGTCGTAAGGTGTGTAAATTAATTGTTCGACGTTTTACTCTCTTTCTCTGATTTTCTAATGTATGATAGATTGAAAAGCCACCTACACTCTAGGCTCGAATACACTTCCTATTATGATCTGTTTCGAAATAATGCATCACGTAATAAGTTATCAGCCCGAGTGATGAATAAGCTATGTCATTGTATCGATCGGCGCTGTCCATGTTGGGTATATCGATGACGTCTGTGTCTGCATGAGAAAAATCATTAGACGTCGAATTTTTCAGGTACCTACATTGGTATCTGTGCTTTCTTCGAAAAAAAACGAATCAAGGTTTCGTGGACGAGAAAATTGCCCATGACGTCGTGCCATATGCTGAATTGCAAAAAACAGGATTACGATATGACGAAGCGATGATTTCAGTGGCCCGGGTCTGTGTTACAATTTAATGTACTCGAATGAACGCTGCTGCGGCAGCATCGACGACGATGAAAATCGAAAGAACTTGAGTTTATCGGCAGAAAGTTCAAATACCAGCTATTTAAGGTCGTCTTCGTTTATTTGAAAGTGCAATTAGCGGTGAATGACGATGCCGATGAGTACTCGACTTACCTTCGGGAATATCAAAACAAGATCTGAACTGGTCCGGTCCGGTCAAGTCTGTCCTTCTTATGTAACAAACCGTGTACGTGTACTCGTGAACCATTCATATGTAATGTTATTATTCGATTATACCATATGTACACCTAAAAACATCGCTGCTCTTATCATCCTTGAACACCATTTTGCTTCTTTGATTGTTGTCGATGTTTTGTTTTTTTCTCTTTCTGTTTGGTTGATTCGTAGATCATCGTATTATGATCATGATCATGATGCATAATACCTATGACCGGCTTCGGGAAGTCGAAACACGTGGAATTTAATAAGAAAATAAGTACGCGGATTTATTTACGTCGTTGGGTATCTGACTTTGCTATACGTTGATGAATAGATTGTGTGGTTTTTTTTTCTCGCGTGTGTGTATTTTAATGGGTGATTCTTGGAAGGTATTTAGAAGTCGATGTGAGAGGTGAAGGATGGATGAGGTATTTTCCATTGTTATGTTAAGAAGAGCTGGATGAATTCAGGTGTCATGAATCTAATTTTAAAGATTTGTCATTTATTGGCCATCTATGGAATTTGGGATGAAAGGTTTGATCGATGAATTGTGAAATTTTTGTGGCAAAGAGTTTGTTTTATAAATTGGGATTTTTTTTTTTGTAGGTGTTGGGATTTGAAAATGTATGTTTTTTTGCCATAATAATGACGTTTCAAGTATTGAGTATGTAAATATTGGTATATAAAAAATTGAAATGAGCATCAATATTTAAATTTAACTCGTATAATAAAATTTCAGGTCTAATTAATTTATATTACTAATGTCAGATGTGTAATTATAATTTCGTACATGGTTAGTTGTTTGCGTTATACACAAAGAAATCGTGCATTGACCCTCCCTCGCCTATTTGTACCATTTATTTCATTTCAGGTATATTCTGCCTACCTGCAAATATAAAAGTATCTACATGGCTTTTTAAATGCAAATTTACTTTAGTACTTGTTATCATGATATCATACGAATTGGTCAAGTTCGCCATTTTACTCTTGTAAATTTGATCTTGCTTGAAGGGCATATTTCTTTGTGTGGTTTGAAGTTGAATATTATGTAAATGGATTTTGAACTAGTGTATCTTAAAATACATACGTATGTGTGTGATATTTAAATGTGAGATAGTTGATTTGGAATAATTCTGGTTCATTATTAGCATTTTTTTGATTATTTTTTTAGCGAAGTTATGCTCGCTGATTTTCAAAAAAAATACAATTATTTTTTTTCATCCTGCTTAGGAGGTATATTTAGGGGGGGGGGGGGGTTTTTTTCCCGCTTAGGGGGTTTTTTTGGGGGGGGGGGGGGAGGTACTGTTTAAATGTGAATTAGTTGAATTGGAACAAGTCTGGTTCGTGATCAAGAGATGGCATTTTTTTGATTATTTTTTCAACGAAGTAATGCTCTTTGATTTTCAAAGAAAATACAATCATTTTTTTTCATGCTGCATAAGAGGTATACTTAGAGGGGGAGGGGGTGCAGGATGTGTAAATCTTCCTCGATGGTTTAAAAATTGGAAAAAATTTTGAAGTTTTACGTTTTGATGGCATTTTTGGGGCAAGATTTTGACTGGGTCTCGTTCAGATTCTATTAATTTCGGGTTTTTGCCAAATAATATGTATTTTCAGAATTTTTATACAATTAAAAGGTCGATAATTTGTTGTTTGCTTAAAAAAAACTCGATTTAAAAATTTCTTTGGCATCACCACCATTAAGTTGAAAAATCTCACAATCAGGGTTGGTCTGAGCCGCCGGGTAACCCGGCAATTGACCGGGGGCCGTCGCCCAAAAGGGCTATTATGCTAGACTGTTCAATAAAAATTAAAAATTACAAAACCTTTTTACAATCGTATGTTGAAAAAAATGAAAAAATTTCAGATGTTTATTGATTTTTCGTTAAAAATTTTCACCCTCGCTTCACTTGGGCTCAATGATACTTTCTTTTACCATTTAATAATGAATATTATGTTCTAAATTTTGTATAAAATCACACGTTTTTTGTTAAAAAGCTTGAGTAACTTTATGCATAAGCAGAGTTAGGAGGAGCTCCCTCCCCCCCAAGAGATTTGCTCCTTAGTGAAATTTCAAGCGTAAGAAAATCAATCGATGTCTAAATTAGCCTTCTTTGACAACTGAAATATTGGAAAACTTATGAAATTTCAGCTTCTAAATACCTTTTTTTGTAAAAATTTTCGCTCTTGATTCGCTCGGGCTCAAATACATTTCTTTCTTTTAGCAAAATATAAGATCATTTTTGTCATGCACGCGATTGTTGAAAAAAAATAAGTTCTTCTATTAAATAAAGTACCTACCCCCCCCCCCCTACCCCATACGAAATTTTTCCAAATTTTGAAAAATGGAGCCGTTTGATCCTGTGTCCGGTAAATTTGTGGCTGCCAATTTGACCCTGCTCACAATTCATTCATTCCAAATAAAATGATGACGAGAGTATTCCAAATCTTGAAATCGAAAAATTGGGTTTCGATTTTTTTTTTTTTTACATTTGACTCTAAACTTGAAATTAAAAAAAAATGTGTTCGATTAAAATGAGGAATTCTCTTTTATTTTTCTAAGTTTTTGAAGATATTAAAACAAATGTCTTGAAACTTTTTCGATTTTATAGCTCAAAATTTAATTCTGCTTTTTAAACCAATGTACAAATTCATAAAAATATTGTTTTTCAAAATTTTTCATCCTTAAAATTTGTGTATTTTTGATGAATATGATCACAAATTGGCACTGTTGGGTGATAGGGTGTATGAAATTTGAAATTTCTACCTTTGAATTTCCCTCTCATCTTGCCAGAGTGGAATTTTTTCTCCATTTCTTTTATCGAATTGGAAATATTTTTTAAATGATTGATTTCGATGAGCCCTCAATTTTTGGATTCAAAGTAATATTTTACCATAAGGAGACAGGTTGTTTCCTTTTCGTTTTACTCTGTGTCGAAGTACCTATTTCTTTCATACTTGGCAATGAACATTTTCAATATGAAAAAATGAAAAGAAGTTGAAAATGTAAAATTTTTTTTGAAATGACAATTTTGATCAAAAATGACAGTTTTTACTTTAAAATGACAAGATTGACAAAAAATGACAGTTTTGACCAAAAATGACAATTTTGACCAAAAATGACAGTTAATTGACCAAACATGACAATTTTTACAAAAAATGACGATTCTGGACCAAAAATAACAATTTTTACCTTGAAATGAAAATGTTGACTGAAAATGACAGTTTTTACCTTAAAATGACAAGATTGACAAAAAATGACAATTTTGACCAAAATTGACAATTTTTATAAAAATGACGATTTTGGACCAAAAATAACAATTTTTACCTTAAAATGAAAATTTTGACTGAAAATTTACAATTTTTGGTCAAAAAAACAATTGATAAAAAACGGAGATTTTGACCAAAAATGGCACTTGATACCTTGAAATGACAATTTCTACTTTGGAATCACAATTTTGACAAAAAATGAAAGTTTGCACTAGAAAATGAAAAATAGCAAAAAATGATGATTCTGACAAAAAATGACAGTTTTTACCTTGAAATGACAATTTTTTAAAAAATGACAGTTTGGACCAAAAATAACGATTTTTACCTTGAAATGAAAATTTTGACTGAAAATTCACAATGACTCAAATTTCTGTTATCCCTCCAATGAGAAAATATGTGGCTCCTCAAGTGGGCTAAAATTTGAACCCCTTGAAAATCTCATTAGAGGGAGGGGTTGAATTAAAAATTTCAGTGATTATTTTGGATCAGAGAGAATACTGAGGGGGCCTGTACTGAAAAAAATCAAAAATTTTAAAATTTCATTAGTTTTCGTTTCTTTATTTTTTTTAAATGGGGGGAGGGGCTTGAAGGCACCATTTAAAATTCAGTAGGAAAGTAAATAAAAAATATGGAATTATTTTCTCATGAGAAGGAACAATTTTGAAAGGGAAGGGGGTGGGGGTAGGAGAAAAAAATTCAAAACTTTAAAATAAGGACCATCCTAATGCTCATGGTTATTTTTGTTTTTGTTTTTCGTCTGGAAAATCATTTTTCAGAAGTTAACTCCGCCAGGAAGGGTAGTAGGTAGCCAAGCAGGTTTTCCAGGGCGAGGGGGTGTACCAAGAAAAAAAAACTACCGATTTTCTGATCCCATAAAATTTGATTCATTATTTTGCCGAGATTATTAAATTAATTGACCTCGAGTAAAAACAAACTAGTCCAGAAAATACATTCAAAATCCAAAATTTCATAATATTTTCAAGCTGTTGTCTTTTGAGTTGTCAAAGAGTGTTCAGACCTTTTCTAAAACTACATATATTCACTCCAAAATCGTATTCTATCAATTGTAATTTTTTTTCATTTTGGTAACTGCAATGAAAGCGGATTGAATTTATAAAATTACCTACTTCCATCAACTCAAAAATTCTATTTCTTCATTTCAAAAATTCGAAAACTTTGCTATTGTATTTCAACCATAAGTTTCTAACAGACCCGTACAATTTTCTGAATTTGGTTAAGAAAAAAAAAGTGAAAAATTGCAGTCGAACAATGTAAATTTTCAGTTCATTGTGAGGAGTAAAATGGATGAATAACTTTGAACTAAGTATGATAAAACATGGAATCATTGGTGTCTAGCAGGTCAATTGAAAATATATCGAAAAGTTATGATTTCAAAACATCAGTCATGAAAATAATTAAATCAGCTAGAAATTGACTTCTAAAAATTAAAAAAACCCATAAAATTGCATAATTACTCGTATTCAAAATATTAAATTTCTTTCTTGTTTTTTTTTCATATTATTTTGTTAATCGAATTCAATTTTCGAGTACGAGATTACGTATCAAATAGTATAATTTTGTTCAAATATTGAAATTTTCTCCTAAGGGTGCATAAGTCAGTTTCTCTTGTCTGAATCCCATTTCGAATGGGTTTTCTAGTCGAACTAAGGGTTCTACGAAAAAAATGTTAAGAACCAAAATTGTAGAGCATGAAATTTCCTTTCTCCTTTGAGCTATCAGTTTTTTTCCAGGAGGCTTAGTTTTCGAGATTTCTGCATTCAAAGTTCAAAATTAGATACTTCTGATTTTTTACATTATCAATTTTGACTGCAAAAATAATGAAAACCAAGCCTTCTGGAAAAAAAACTAATAGATTGATGAAGAACACAAATTTTATGCTCTACAACTTCGGTTCTTAGCGTTTTTTTCGTAGAATTCTTGGTTTGGCCTGAAAATACATGTTTATGGGAAGAAAACACATAGTTTCGATTGAATTTGCCTCAGAAAATTTTTTTTGACACCATGTAAAATTTGAAAAAAATAATGAGATCATTTAACACGAAACCTTACTATACAAATTATCTGAAATTTAGCCCAAAACGTTCCAATATCGGTGCTCTGTTCTCTGAAAAGAGTTAAAACCATGTACAAACGCCTCCTTTCACAAATCTGCATCGATAGGTGCGAATTTTTACACGACGTGGACCATTCGAACGGAAGAAAGGAACTAACTGCATCTGTACACGAACACATCATCTTAGAGAACAAAAATATGCACTTAAAAAAAAGAATCTTCAAATAAGACGCGGATTTGATAACGGAAAGGTTTTATTTTTACACCGTTCGCGCAATTAAATACAATAGTATAAGAGCTTTCACTTCTATAATGTAATCAATGAATTGCGAATACAATTAACTTCCTGTAAACTTAGCCTCAAATAGGTAGCTCTTAAGTGCCTACGACAAACGCCCGCTTTTACCTAAACTTTATGCGACATTTTATTGCTGCAATTTTTTTTCACCTCGGTGAAATGTAAATTTGAAGAACCGTTTGAATTCCATTTTACTTGCTCGGTGACTGCCTAAATACGTATTTCTTAATGAAGATATCAACCGGTTTGCATTTAGGTAAATTGAAATTATCACGTCTTATTTGTATATTTCAAAGATATAGAAATATTGTAAAGGCCGAAAAAAATTCTTCAAATGTTCGAACGTTTTGAAAGAAAAACTGGTTTTTAGGTCGAAAATATTTTTTTTTTTATTGACGCGAATATTACTAAAATTATAGCAAACTACCGGCTTTCTTCAAACCTTTTTATTTTTTTACAATTACTCGCCGAATAGTTAGAAAGTGATTGCTAACATGTTACGTAATTTTGTTCGTATATCAACGTAAAGCATCTAATTAAAATAATTATTATACCGAAATGAAGGCCACATAAAAATAATCTAATTGATTAAAATTTGTTGGGATTTTTAAGCCAAATGATAAAAAAAAAAAGAAATATTTAAGTATGTCAAATACCTAGTGGCTCGGTACGATACGCTAAATGCCAGCCAAGCGTTAGACGAACAATTAAATAAAACCAATGTAAGAATTAATTTTCGTGTAATTAAATATTATTCGAATGTCGGTTTCAGGAAACGTGACCGAGTTTGGTAGCATTGATATTTGATAATTAATTATCTTTTTCGAAGATTTATCGCGATCTTAGGTGGAAAAAAGGAAGAGATTTCGTTGAATGCAGTTTGAACGATTCTAGTCTATCAAGGTGATCTCGCCTCCCCTGGGTTTTTGAAAAATAATCTTCGTTTACTTTTACTTTCTCTTTGAAAGAATGGTCGAAATTTATAATCTATCGCATTACGTACATTATAATATCGAGATATTTTTCCTCTCATACTGTTGCAACGTATTCCTATATGCTCGATGCCACGATGCAGTCAACTAGATAATTTATATAATTGAAGCTAACTAAACACGATGATTTTCATCGGCTAGATCCACACAACATGTTAATCGTTCGTAGTAAAACTATTTCGATTAACTAATAACCGGTTGAAATTAATGTCGCCTTATTCGACAAATAAACGTTTCAATTAACCTGATTCGTTTGTGTATACTAAAATATTTCCATTTTGTAAATTGGGCTTTTGTTTAGTAATTTTAATTTTTCACGTACTTAGATAAGACCGAGAACGATGGCGTGTCTGGAATTGGAATTTTTTTAAAAGTGAAAACGAGATTCCATTATTTTAATGAATGGAAAAGCATTATCGGGTTTATTAATATTTTTAAAAATTTTAATAATTCGGTTTAATAGCGACCGTTTATGATAAATCTATGTATAATACATTTTTTTTTTCAAGGCTAGACCAGATCTCGTGTTTCGTAAAACCTTTCTAATGGTTGGGTAAAAGTGTAGGTTAAGCTCGTGTTGGGTGTAATGCAGCTGATCGTATTGCTCTTTTTTATATCCTTCAGAAGTGCATGTAGAAGGCAAATTAAGATGCTGAGAGTTTTTTATTTTTATGATTGGTGGGAGGGGACGGGGGGTTCTTTGAAATTATCTGCAATGTTCTCTCGATTGAAAGAAGGTACAATTTTTGTTAATATTGCAATGGTTTTACGACATTGTCGAAAATCTGAAGAAGAGGTTATCAAAATTTTTTCATTTTACTCTGAATGTATTTTTGAAATATTTCTGACAATTTGACAATTTTTTTCTATGGTACTTTTTCGAGTTTCTCGTTCTTTTAGCATTGGATATGCTTTTACGACGACCTACTCTTTGAAAAATGTCACGAAATTACCAGACGACGACTTTTTTGGAATTTGGAAAAATTTTCAGGTTTAAAAAGACTTTTTGGGTTTGGAAAAAAATCAGAAATCATTCTGACTTGTAAATATTTCATCAGACATTTGATTTTTTGGACTTGAAAAAATTCAGAAATCATGCTGACTTTTAGATATTTTGACAGAAATTAGACTTTTTTGTTTTTACTTTTTTTTACCTCTTGTTTTGGAATTTTTCCAATGTTTCGTTGGCTATTTTTTGTAATTTTTGTATTTCCAGTTTCTCAGCCGTTTCATGGATAATTTGGGAAATTTTTTGTATTCATTCCAATATCTTTGAAATTTTGCCCATAGATAGGTATTAGATAGCATTGTCTTGGCTTCATTTCAGCATATTTTCAAATTTCAATACTCTAGCTCATTTCATTATCTTGTTGAAAAATTTGAAGCATTACAAAAGAATTTCTTCACAGAACAGCTGTTTGGGAAATTCATAGGAATAATTTGGAAATTCGGACAGAATTTAGGAAATACCAGAAAGTGAAAAGGCTTCAGAGGGAATTAAATGAACGATCGATGCCTCTGTTAAGGTAAACATCGAACATTGATATTATCTTATGTAATGTCTAAAATTGAATAAATTTTATTTTATCGCTGAACTAAAGTAACCATAGGAAAAAATGTGAAATTTGTTGTTTAAAATCATTTGAAGTTGTCACAGAATGTCTATCATTTAGTGAAAGTGGTGAAAATAATGAAAAAATAGTGATCTGATAAAAAGGCAAAGTGAATGAAGTGAAAAAGTAGTGAATTTTGTCAAAATTTCATCAAAAGGCAAAGTGAATGAAGTGAAAAAGTAGTGAATTTTGTCAAAATTTCATCAAAAGGCAAAGTGAATGAAGTGAAAAAGTAGTGAATTTTGTCAAAATTTCATCAAAAGGCAAAGTGAATGAAGTGAAAAAGTAGTGAATTTTGTCAAAATTTCATCAAAGTAGTGAAAAAATCCAAAAAACACCAACTTTTGTTCATTATTGCACAATTATCTATCATTTTTATGGGAGTGGTTTTCTGAAAATTTTGTGAAAAGTAGTAATTTTTGAAAAAAAAATTCCGGGAGACACCTTGTGTCAGAATTTGCTCAAAAATATTACCCAGACAGTAAAAAATTATTAGCAGAATGTTCTCAATAAATCCATCAATACAGCTCAATTTTTACAAAGTTGCCACGTAGGACCAACTTCCCCCATTGCCTCGTTATTTCTCACGAAAAATTTCAAATCTTTGTCTAAATTAATTTCAAATCTATGTTCATTTCTGAAATTCCCCTCCCCCTCGCCCTCCCTTTTGATTCAAGTACTAATTGCAACAGTTTTAGTCGTAAAAATCATTCTGCCAAAATAAAACATCGCGATTACAAATTAAAACTACTTAGTTTTGTGATTATCAAAATTTTGTCGAGGGAATCGCTTGAAAAAAATTAAGGTGAAATTTTTGGGGCTGCGATTTTTATGAACGAAAAATGAGTTTTATGTCCATTAAATAAGTTTTTTGAGGTTTTCTAAGTATGCAAAAAAAAAACGTACATCTTCAAAAGGGGCAATATATAGGCCCTAGTTATCAAAATCGAGAGTTTTAAATCAAGAACAACTTTATTAAACAAAAATTCAAAAATGCTTTGAAGTTCCAACAGGAAACAGAACTTTCAAGTAAACCACTTTTCAGAACAGCACACAACCTTAAAACTCTAAAACTGATTTTTTTTTTTCAAAAAGTTCATAAATTTTGATTGATTTATTTTCAAATTATTAAATTTTTAAATTAAAAAGTTCAAAAAAGTACCGAAGCCAGAATTTTTGTTTGGATAATATTCTGAGTTTAAAAAAATTGAACTAATTTTTTAAAGTAAAATAAGTTGAATTTTTCAATAACGTAGCCAGACAGTCATTTAGAAGGCGGGGGGGGGGGGGTTATCAGAAAAAAAGTAATTTCATGTAAAATTGAATAAAAATATTCATTATTCTGTCGCGAAGGAGAAAAAATTCACACAAGAAGACATTCAAAAGTTGCAATTTCATCATTTTTTCCCGCATTGAAGTTTTCAGCAGGGTCGATATGTCTCTGAAGTGAAATTTATGAAGATTTTGAGGTATTTTAATTTTACTGGAGAATATGAAAATTATTTTCAAAAAAACGTTCCGACAATTCTTCTAGATTTCTTGTGGAACTCGTCAAGAATTTCTGTCATCGGCCCTGACTCGAAATATTCAAAATAATGTCGAAAAAAGTGGGGGAAATCGAAAAATATGCAAAATTATGCATTTTAGGTAAAAATGCAAGTGCAAATTAAGCTAATTTTACTCGGAATTTTATGATTCAGTATGATACTTTCGTTGTATTTCTATAAAAATCAACAGGAAAAATATGCAAATTTACACAGTTTAAAAATCGTAGCCTTGGCTATAAAGAATACGAAACGAACCGAATAGAAATTAATGAAAAAATATACGTAAATAGGTAGATTTTTCGATTCATGAATCAGTTGTACCAATTTTTCCAACTTTCCCAACATCATAAAATTTTCTTGATTTTTTATTACCTATTTTTGTTGATTTTACCATTCAAAAAGATGTTCGCACATTGGTCACGTAATCCGTATTAGATGATTCAGGATGGCCCGTTTCCCCGAATCCGAAATCCCGAATACTTTGTTTCCCGAATGCGACACTACATCAATAAATTTTATTGCATCAACCAAAAGAAGTGTATTATGAAAAGAGATTGAAAATTCGATGGTATGAATGATATTTTTCGTAGAATTTTAAACCACTGTATAATATTTTTTATGATTTCAATTAAAAATTTTCCATAACTTTTGTACAATTTTGGCATATTTGGAACTTTTTTTTTTGCAATTTTTGTGACATTTTGCACCATTTTCAAAGATTTTTCAACTACTTCACAATGTTTTCAATGAAAAATTTTCGACAACTTTTCGAATTTTTAGGGTTTTCGAAACTTTTTTTTGGCGATTTTTACCAAATTTTTAACCATTTTCATCATATTTTCAACGATTTTAATTAACATTTTTGACAAATTTTGTCAATTTTTGTTTTTTTTTGGAATAAGTTTTTTTGACTTTTTATTGGGAAAAATTCGGATTTGGTTATAATTTTATTAATTTGAATTTTTCAAAAAAATGTTTAATGACATTAAATGTTTTTCTTTCCTAGAAAATTTTTGTTTTACAAACATTTTTTTTGAAAAATTCAAATTTATAAAGTTACAATCAAATTCGAATTTTTATCTTCTTTGAAATATTTTTCTCGTGACTAATGAGAATGTTAGTCTGAATAAAAAAAATTAAAAAATGAGGGGGTATATCAACATTTCATCAAAAATTGAAAAAGTCAAAAAAAAGTCAATGATTTTCAAATAAAAAACCTTGTAGACATCTTGCTGATGTATTCGTTGACCGAGAATATGCCTATATTTTGAAAACAAAGGTTGATAGTTGAAATGCTTCATTAATTTTCATTGCATTGGTCAATTGGTCATCTTTGATTTAAGAAAATTGTAATCGAATAATTCGCAAAAGTAATAATTTTTTTTTCAATTTTAAAATTTTAATTGATTCTAGAATCGATTAATTTGACATTGTTGTTTTCATTTCTGTGGGTTCTTTTTTCCATAAATTCGTTTTTCCACATGTTTTGTAGTCAACGATATCATTTGGAAATTACGTAAAATTCAAAATAAAATGCAAATAAATTTCTTGGAATTGAAAAATCGAGACAGCGCTTGAAGCTCCTGATATCTTGAAAAAGTCCTGCTTTTGGGTTAAATTAGATTAAATCTCATTTTTTTTTGTTTTTTTTTTTTTTAATTTGAAAAGCTGTCATTCAAGTAAAAATTTGAAACGATGGAAAAATTTTAAACATGATTTTGTGGAAGTATGATTAAGGGGGGAGGGGGGAGGATTTTTTGCTAGACAGCCCGAATCCGAATTATATAACACTGACACCATATTTCTCTTTTTTTCTTCCTCTCCTAAATCGAATTTTTAAATAGACGTAAAAAACAAAGCAACGAAATGACCTTTTATGGTTTACAAGTTGTAATTATTGTTACAGCAGTCTTTTTTCACTCATACATGTATCAAATATGGATACGTCATAGCATATAATTGTAAACCTACATAAAAGTGGATAATTTATTATGATCGAATTATTATCGAACTTGGAAATTACAGATGTAGTGAAATCTGTACTATATAGGTATGCAAACGCGACGAGGGTACAGGTACACCTATAATTAATATTAAAAAACGCGCGATAGTAAATTTAATTGGGTATTGCAAATTCGTTCGTTTAGTTAAAAGTTGATGTTGCAGTATTCGATGGCAAAAAAAATAAAGAACATGAAATTTTATCCACTTCATTTGTAAGAGTATTAAAATCTAAATGCTACCGTACGTTATCGTATTAAAATCGACCGACCGATGGAAAAAACACCAGATACATAAGTTTACGGTGTTATATTATAGGTGCATACTCGGTCAGGTAATTAGGTATAAAAATTTCATACTCGGGATAGTAAAATTAACGATAAATTGCCGAATTAGTGGTCACCTTGAACTAGTCGAAGCGACGACCTTATTTTAATAAGTTATGTCATTAGCTTTTCATTAGTTTTAAAGGATTTTTTTCCCTATGCAGACCCAGGAGCATAAATCTTTGCTACTAACCTTCGTCATGTAATCTCATATACGAAGAAGAATAACGTGAAAAAAAAAAAGATCATACGGAGACTATAATGCTTAGCTAGGTATATACGATAGTGAAATGGAAAGTTCGTTTGACCTTTGGTACATAAAATGTATAAATACTTAGTTATTTTTACGAGTTGCGTACTCGTCGTCGGATCGTATATTTACCGTATATACGACGAACCATCGAAGAGTAGGTGTTTGAAATTTAAATGTTAATTTCTTATTAAAATACGTAGGTGAAAATTTTCAACGTACAGGTTCAACGTGATTAGACGGTTCGAGTTCGCGTCTCTTCGGTTACGTAACCTGAATCGCACATTGTTTGGTAGCTCTCGGTCTCGGTGTTCTGTACCTAGGTATATCGGTGTAAAGATATGCTTGAAATTCATCCTACACGCGATTCCAATCATGTCAGTGGTTCGTAAGGGATATTATATGGAATAATAATCGTCTACGTATCAGATCGACGTAGCTGGGAACTTTCTAAAGCAGGGATATCGCATCGGATTGATTTTTCTATTCGAAAATTTCGCATATAGAGCAATGCAATTTTTGATAATGAAAAAGTTACGTAAGTAAGAAGACTATTTATACGCGTAGACAAATAACCTCTTGTTCTTTAATCGTTTTATATACTCCGATGAGATGAATGGCAAAAATGTCTGGCAAAATGACGCCTTTGTTGTACCTATTACCAGATTGTTAACTAATCAGCAATCGCCATCGGTGTGTTGGTTTTACAAAGCCAAAAGAGTACACTTAGACCAAACAAAAGGTAAATTAATTGGTATCATTTTATGATTCGATCTGTATTCAACGAACGGTTGGTAATTTACTTTTACAACGGTTCTGTGGTCAGAGTAATTTGGGTATCACTGATATCCATTAATAATGATTCGATTCACAAGTGCATTTCCTCGTTTTTTTCAATTTGGTCGTCGTTGATGGATTGATTTGTGTACGATTGGGTACATTCCATTGGATTTGGATCCCTGCCCCTGCCCTGTGATGACGATTGAGTAAGATTACCCTTGCACGAAAAGATTTGATAAAGAAATGCTATTTACGAATTAAGAGTGCATTGAAGACCGCCAGTGTTATGTAAGGAGACTATACGTGACCTTTTGTGAAGTTATTTTCGTGGATGATGATTTAGGATTGGATTTTGGATTTTTGTATCTTTGTAGGTAGCTAAATGATTGTACGTCTAGTTTGGTATATTGGTTCTGGTACGATAAGGTATTAATTTGATACATTTGTCACCTGGGTGATATCCAAGATGTCGTGGGGGGGAGCTGCATGGTGCGAGATGAAAGCGAAATGCGAGATGTAGCAAGTGCAACGTTGCTGGCCATTTCAAGGATTTTCTAAATCAAGTTCGGTGTCGTATGGATTGTGCATGTCGAGATTATACAATCGGTTTAGATGTTTGGCAACGGTGTATTAAGAACCCCTGATAGTGACATAGATACGATGGATGTGATGTTGCAGCATAGTCTTTTTTTTTTTGAACGGTGGTGATTGGTAAATTTTAAGTGAAATTTATCTTCGTGATGGAGATGGAAACTGTTGAAATTTTTTCGAGCTTGGTAAATGGTTGATTGGTTTGGGAATTCGATTTGAAAATTTTTCACGATTTGGATTAAATTTTTGGAATTTTGAATTGGTGTAAATTTTGGTATTGAAGATTGAGATGGCACGTAAAATTTTTTTCAGCTTGTTGATTGGCTGATTGGTTTGGAAAAATGATGAACGGGCCCTTGGCTGGGATTTTTAAACTTTCTATCGGTAGTGGGTCCTTTTGGTCTAAAAACTCGCTGGTAAAAATTTTGATCCCCTACCTCACCCCTAACCCCTCATATCGCCCGAAATACGGATTTTCCTTATAAATTTCTGTATTCTGAAATTCCCAACCGAATTTTTTCAAACTTGCAGGGAAGATGGACCATACCAAAGGTCACCTCTGGAAATTTTTTCAATTTTTTTCGAATTTTTTTTCGTACTAAAATCTGAGTTTTAAGACTTCAAAGTGTAATATGTGCATGTTGTTTCAGACCTGGCCCAAAATTCTTGATATATATTGTATAGTGTACCTATATGTAAAACATATATTTTTTTCAGGATTTTTTTATATGGTAAAAGACCTACAAAAATGCGAAAAATCAATTTTTTCTACCATTTTTCACCCTTAAAGCGGTCATTTCTGGGTGAGAATTTTTTTATTGCAAAATATCATCAAGTACACTTGAAAACACCATTAACCTGAATTTGGATCAAATTTGTTCATTATTTCAATTTTTTTCAATTTTAAAATACTCAAATGACGTCATTTTGGGAACCCACGACCACCTCCCAGGTGACCTGAGGGGCTAAAATTCATGTCTGAGCATGCTTCAACTCGATATTTGTCATAAATTGCAATTTCAGCGAATTCAAAAAATTTTCATTTTTTTTTTTCATCCTGTCTCATGCACAATTTTTTTTAGCCAAAAATATTTAATTTGCAAGAATTGGTAAAAAAAAATTTAAAATCTTTGATTTTGTTGAAATTCCGGTATACGACAAGTATCGAGTTGAAACATGCTCAGACACGAATTTTAGGCCCTCAGGAGATCGTCGTGGGTTCCCAAAATGACGACATTTGAGTATTTTAAAATTGAAAAAAATTGAAATAATGAACAAATTTGATCCAA
>FIZU01056134.1:0-20715 GCA_900064475.1 Pseudococcus longispinus
GAAAGTTCACAATTTTCATGAACTTTCGTCCGAGAGAACTGATGGTTCAAATCGGAGTCAACTTTTAGCATCTTTTGCGCTGAATCCGAATATGTAGGTCTGCCGGCCCCTAAGTGCTGTCAAAGGCCTGACAGACGGGGTCATAAGGGGGAAAAATTCGAAGAATTCGTGATTTTCGTATTAAATCCGCATAAAAGTCATATAATCGGGTTGAAAAGTTTGTACAATCGATTCTAGGGGATTTCAAGAACTGAGATGATTTAAAAAATTCAAATTCATCGTGATTTTACAATTTTGAGGAGTAGGGCTGGGGGGGGGAGTGAAAAAATATTACGGATACAGGCATGTTGTATATCAAAATAACATGTTTTTTTGGGTCATAGAATTCGAATGTGACCTTATTTTTCACCTCGGGAGTGAGGGGGTGGTACGTATTTTTTCGAATCACGTATTGCCATTCAAGATCATATATTTTTAAAATTAGATGAAACCCAGCAATTTTTTACATTTGTAATGCATGATTCACGAAAGTAGGTACCACCCACTCACATCCGAGGTAAAAAATAATGTCATATTTGAATTTGAAATATTTCAACACTACCGGAACAACATCCAATAAAGCTCAAATAGTTTTCTACCCTGGTTGAACAGCTTTCATTTTCGATTCGACGAACTATTTTCCTGAGATTTTCGGGAATTTATTTATTCAAACAATGAAAGGGTATTGCGCCCGAAAATTAAAAGATTGACCCGATATTGTTTCGATAATTGTGATTTACCTATTTATAATTTTTTCAAATTTTTAGCATAGGATATGCTTTTGCTACGGATAATTTCGCGAAAAAACTGACGAAATTCCGTCACGATGACTTTTAGACATTTTGTCAGACTTTTCTGGGCTTGGAAAAATTTTCAGATTTTTATTGATTTTTTGAACTTGGAAATTTTCAAAGATAATGCTGAATTTTAGACATTTTGTCAGGCAAACAATTTAGATTTTTTTCAACTTGAAAAATTGACTTTCAGACGTTTTGTCAGACTTTTTTGGACTTTGAAAATTTTTAAGAATTCAAATTAATTTTTAGACTTGAAAAATTTCAACTTTATGCACTTGAAAATTTTCAAGAAAGTTCAAATCAGACATAAAATTCAATGAGCAAATGGGTGGGGACCTTTGAATATTATAATATAGTTTCGATACCATAACTTAATTGTTTTCAAAAAATCCTACGTTAATCACAATACATTTTTATTTGTTTCCAAAGTTTAAAAGAATCATCCCACCATTCAATAACTAAATTTTCTGAAACAAAATTCGTTTTTTTTTTCATTTTTCATTTTTTTGGTAGAATTTTTTCATTCCAACTTTTGGTGAATTAGTCTACTCAATTTGTCTTTCAACTTTCTTCATCTGAAAAATCATTCTATATTTTTACCAAAGTTTCAATTTCCCAAATCCTATAGCTGAAGACGAGAAGTTGACGATTCAAATCATTATCACTGATAACGACACTTATTAAAAAAATACTTATCAGTATTCGTGACTTTTGCCACTAAACACACAATGAACGAAATGACAACCATTATAAAACTACGAAAGTTAAAAAAACTTTGAAATTTGATGAATAGGAAACTGCTGATGAAAGGTTATTTAAAATATTGCGTTTTACGTTACTTTCGAGTAAAGTAAACGTGAAAATGTCGAGTAAATCGAGCAGGGTTGAGATTAAGATCGATTATACTTTTTTTTCTAATTAACAACGTGGCCTCATTCTGCGGCATTAAACGCACGTCATTTAACCTTTCCGAAGAAAAAAAATCCATACACGAGAGAAATTTACAGAAATACATTCGAAACCTATATAAACTCGTTACGAAGACTAATAAAACGTAAGATGGTACAGGCAAATGACAAAATCAAATCCACCATCGTATCGGCCAAATGTAGGTACACCGATATACCATTGGCAATGCAAAGGTATCATCGGCAATCCACGTATAGGAAATAACCAAACTGGCAAATAATTGAGGTCAAGGAAAGCGATTTAGGTACTTCAATACAGACCATACACAGCGTAAAATCCATCTCTTATTTTCATTCCTTTAGGTTAACTCGACGCGCAAAAAAACAATGACAAATTCCTTTTTCTTGGTTGCTTCGCCAAAATATCCACTTTAAGCATTCGATAAAAGCGTACTTCTTCGAGTCGTACACATTTGTCATGAAATGAACATCGATCAATAGAATTGTATTTTGCGACACCTTTTCCCGTTTTTTTTTCTCGTTCAAAATCGAATTTCTTCGCTCATTTTACCTTATACGATGCTTCGTATCCAAAAATCTCGCGAATTTTGTAATCATTGGGACGTCTGAGTAGTAAAAACGATCCATAGGTTATGGTTATTGTCCAACCATCGTTGTTTTCTTTTGGACGGATTTAAATGCATGATAAAAATTCTACACGTATTTAATCCACCACCGTGTGTGCACATTCTGCTCGGTTTCCAACACGTTTTTAGAATTTCAGTTATATTTTCCCAACGAATTATACGAGAACGTGTTCCAGGAAAAAAATCCGCAAACGTTAAGAATCATATAACCGCTTCTCTGTGAAGAAGTCCTTAGCCGTAAAAACTTCTCCGCGTCTCTTCAGATCCGGTACTTTATCATAATTCGCCGACAATAATGCGTCGCAAAATTTATATTCTAAATCGGTAGAGTATATCTGGAAAAAGGTTCAAAGGGGTGTTGACTTACTTGTCGAATAGAGTGCACGAGCAACTTTAAAAAGAATTTTTACCCAAAAGTTCCACTATATTAAAAGAGAAATACTCTAAGTAATACAGAGCATTATAATTTTTCTTTCTTTTTTCCCGCTCCATTCTTTGAACCAAACGGCAAAAAAAACTTGAAGGGGAAACACGCTGAAAACTCCACGGTTCTGAATTATTTAATTATTCCAGTCTTTCAATGTTCTTTGGCAATGGTTTGTATTACACGTATTTGAAAATTTTTTCCATATTAAAAAAAACGCCACACCGCGATATTGATTCATTTTGCCTCTTACATCACATTATATTCTTTTTTGTGAGTAATTCTTTTCTGGCTGGAATTATTTTTCTTTTCTTCTCTTCATCGTCGTCGAGTTTTTGTTAGGAAAAATGATTTTTAAATCTGTCTGAAATTTATTATCGTGTGTACGAAGAAACGTAGCACGCATCAACGATACCTGCTTTTTTCCTTCATTTTCCTTCTTTTTTCTCGTCGAGTAATCTAAATGAAACGCGAGTGGTATTCTCGAAGCGTTTGTGTTTTCTATATAATTGCTATAGCTATTTAACTTTTTATCCAGTTGCTTACCGGCATTTTTTTCTTTCTTTATTCGCCCGTAATTGAAGATATAATAAAATCGGTTGCCGGAGATTATGGTTGTATGTTCGAGATACTATTCTTCTGCTTGAATTATGGCAGCAACATTGAATCTATCAAAAACAACAATCGGTTAATTAATTGATTCTAGGGTATCTGCGAAATAAATTCCCCTTATAATATTACACCACAGACCATCTTGTAATATAATCAATCATCATAGCGAAAAAAGACTATCTCAACAGGTCTACGTAATTCTCGCATTCATCGAGAAAACCTGGCACTTATAATTTTTCGAATGTTTTCCTCGTAATAGAACTTTTCAATTAGAATTTCATATTAAGGGCACGATTAATGAATTTCTCCTTCATTTATGAGTACTTTTTTTCAATATTGACGACCTCGGTCCCGGTTTCGGAATTTTTCAAAATGTTTTTTCAACTTTTATACCTACAGCGAATGAATAAAATCGATAAATTCTCGAGAACGTGGAATATATCAATTTTTGGGCTATTTGTTCAATGGACCGAAAGGTATCCCGGCCTGATAAAAAGTCCAAACGTAGAATTGGGCCAAATTCGCAAAACCGTACCTACAAATCCGAAATCTCGCGCACACTTGGAATACAAATTGACCAACCATATCGTAAATTTCCCTCGACAAACGAAACATTTGCGCTGTGTTAAAAACGGGATAATGAATTTAACCACGAAACACTACACCCAATACGCCATTGCTGAAATACTACAGGGACACCGATGTTATACGCGGCCACATAGAAGAAAAAATAAACAACCAATCCTATAAACCATGAACTTTAATCTGTGCATGGTTACGAGGCAACGATTGCAATTTGCTTTTCTTCATTAAACCATCGATGGAATCCGATCGATCGATAAAAACCTTTTCGCCAATACAGCCGATTTGAATGGTAAAAATTCATTTTCACTCAGCGCCGCCTCTGAGGTCGATTTAATATTTCACTCGACTCGATGCGATAAAAACCGTTGGTTGAAAATATAAATGAAAAACAATTTCGTTCGTTTCGAGAATCGGTAACAGAATACGGACATAATCAACATTTTTAATTGAGCGAATAATCAACGCGCATTGAGTAAAGCTAGCTCAGCGGAAAAAGTCTCATCGATATTACCCCGCGTCGAATACACGTTTAATTTGCTTTTTTGTTTACCCATCGCTTTTCCGCTACATAGCTCAGAAAACGCTCTTCTCTAATTAGCAATTTTATTGTTCCGCAGCAACAAGCATTGAAGAATATCGCAACCGCGGACTCGTCGTCTATACATTTTGAACCACAAGTAGCTCTGTTATGCGACCAAAAAAGCGGGCAGCCTTATTTGAACCAGTACATGAGCCAGACTGGGCGCTGGACCGTTGATGTCAATTCCAGGTCTAGTATTTCATCGTCATCGTGTACAAATGAAAAACTCGACATATTGGAATACTGTAAAAAGGTAAGAATCTCGAAACTATACTGTACTTTTCAGAATTTTGGCTTCATGGTACACGTGATGCCGACGATGACGATTACGTAAATGACAACACATACTATAAACAAACCTTCAATCTATACGTGTCACGTAACTCGAATATAATAATTTAAAACCGTTCCCTGACATTTGAATAATCTTGCAATTTGCCAACTAAATCTGCGCCGGATTTATACCATGGTATTTGCACGGAGAGGCTGGTTTTCATTTGAATTTATTACGATTATTTTTAACAACGTTTTACCCTATATTATATAGTTTCGTACTGTATGTGTATACAGGATTTACGATAATACGTCGAGGTTACGTTATAATACTCTCCACTGCAGACAAATTACAAAAATTTTCAATTAACCAGCCAACTCTCAATACAGATATAAATCCGACAAATGATACTACAAATACGATTCTATCTCGTAAAGACTTAACATACCAACTCATCCGATGTAATTTGTTATTCGCAGGTGTATCCGAGTCATGATATCACTAACATCGTCGAATCTAGTCATTTTGTAAAAATCGGCGGTTGGTGCAAAGTATCAAGATCCAAATGCAAAAAAACCGAATGGGTTAAACCGTATCGATGCTTAGGTAAGTTATCAGTTTCAATGCGAACCAATGTCATCATTTTAAATCACATCCTGTTAAATAGAATAAGAAGTACGAATACATTGTATTTATATCGATCATATTCGTAATATTCGTTAATCTTGCCTTGATGAAGACGCGAAACTAACTGAAGCCATATTTTAACAATGCAATTTCCATTCTATATACTCACTGATATTTTACGATACGTTTTTCTACTGCGAACGTTCTGCACGGAAATCATTCGAAGCAACGTTGAAATTAAAATAATTCTTACAGTGAAACGGCACATTAGTTATTATGAATAACTTCGAAACATTTCGGTCATTTCTTTGGCACGTGTTTTTGAATTGTCTGGAATTAACAAGATGTATTCGACGTTAGAAAAATGAAAACGAATTACTGATACTAGGTGACTTTCTAACTATATTTACTGAGTAATCCCTTTAATGATCGGCTGATCCCATCAAACAATCAGTTTGACAGAATTGACCTTAGAACCTTCTTATAACTTATTCGTCCATTGCTTACATATTTCCTCGCTACGTTTTTGGTAGTCGTCTTTCTTTCTCAATACATAACCGTAAACAAAAATACAGATACATTATTATAGGACATACCTACCTGATTATCTACAATCATTTTCTTCAATTTCATTACCATAATTCAATTTTTCTAAATGATTAATTTTACATTGTACTGTTTAACAACTAAAACACAAACACATACACATTCGGATTCGGAAAAAGGCTCATACAAATTTAAAAATCAAAATGGCTACTATTGTTTACGGTCGTTCATTGAACTTCAACAAGTCACAGATTGGTCCACATACTCGGCCACAGCTCAAATTTTTGATTTCTATTTTTTTAATCCGTGACTATTATCTGTGACCAAAGCGAACCAAACTCTAAATCACACCCTTATTTTTTTCTCGTCATATTGCTCATTTCTCATTTTCGTCATGAACTCATGATTCTCGTGTCAACATTTTTTTCAATTATCAAATGCCGATTTTTCGCGCGAATGAAGCGTTACTCAAGAAAATTCATAATAACCAAAATTGTAGAAGAGAAAATTTTCTTTCAAACTTTTATCAGCAAATTTTCGATACGATCAATAGTTTTCAAATTATTTTTGGAAAACCGTTTTTCATATATGGGTAGGTACAACCACAGTTGGTAAATGCTTGAGCATTTTCTCTCGCGAGAAAATTCCAAGAAAATTCTCACGTATTGAGAATATTCTCGAGCATTCAACCGCATTCTTGTTTCGCTTAAAATGTGGTGAAAATATCGTAGAAGTGGTCAAAAAATCACAAATTAAATCCACAAAAATTGTAAAAATTGTTGAAATTTGCCTTATCTAACAATCATTCAAAATATGATGAAAACACCGAAAATAGTCAACAAAAAAACACGAAAACCTCAAAAATGTTGTTAAAATTATTAAAATGTCAACAAATATCGAAAAAAAATTGAAAAAAACGGCCTCGTAAAAAATTAAAAATACAAAATAGCCTAAAAATCATCAAAACTTTCAAAAATCTCGTAAAAATCATTTAAAAGCAAAAAAATGAAAAAGGAGACAATATTCTCGACATTTTCTTCCAAAGAATATTCTGGAAAATGCTCGTGCGCATTAAGCAAATTTTACGTGAGAATAATATTCTCTGTACCATCCCTGCGGCCTGCGTACAACTACAAATACTCGTACAATTTATCTAAACTTGAAAAAAAATGACAAATGACCAATTTTGGAGAAAAAATAAGGAGATAGATCCACTCTTCAAGCGGACATGCTGATACATGGATACGTCTTTTATAATTTCAAGTTTCCAAAAATTGAACAAAAAATCCCTGCAATTTTTGGAAATTTAAAAACTTTTCCAAGTCCAAAAAAATCTGACAAAATGTCTAAAAGTCAGCATTGTATTTGAAATTTCCAAATTCAAAAAGTCAATAAAAATCAAAAAAGTTTTCCAAGTTTAGAAAAATCTGACAAAATGTCCGATTTGAACTTCTTTCTTGAAATTTTTCAGATTCAAAAAGTCTGTCTGACAAAATGTTGGAAAGTTATCCATTTCTAAAATTTTCTCAATCCAAAATTATTAGTCTGACAAAATGTCTGAAAGCATTATTTCTGAAATTTTCCAAGTTCAAAAAGTCAATGGAAATCTGAAAATTTTTTCAAGTCCAAAAAAGTCTGACAAAATGTCTAAAAGTCGTCGTCAAGGAATTTCGTGGTGGTTTTTACAGACACGAAAAATAGACAAATTTTTAGGGTTAACCCCAGCCATCCATGTCAAAATTTCCACATTTTCAAGTCAGGTAAACTTTTTCAACTGTTTTTGAATTTTGACCATCTCCTCGTTGACAGGAGAATCGAAAATGAGAAATGAGTAATATAATGAAAAAAAAACAGGGGAACAATTTAGAGCTTCGTTGATAAGAAATCCAGATTACTGATAATAAAATGGTGTACAAATAAATTTTCAATTTTTCGATTATTTTTCGTCTCATACGTTTCTTTCGTTGGTGTTTCGCGAGCTGTGTAATATGTAGCTAACACGTAGAACATTTAAAATCATTTAGCAATTCAGCTAGTTTCCATCTTTTAAATTTTCTGCGTCCTTTCTTTTCAATAAAACCATCAATCTATTTCAGTCGGTACGGTAAAGAGGATACGAGGGTAATTGAACCCATTATATTTACACTTTCTAAAACTGTTACGTAAACGAAAGTGTAATGCAACTACTAGCAGAAGAATCCAAATTTTTCATATCAAACTCGTCACGCGTTATTTGCATAATTTCACCCTTGACGATGGCAGGAAAAAAAATTCATCTCGGGAAAATTCCCAGCGCGAAAAATTGACTCGCGTTTCTAAACTCATTACAGTATAACACGGTTTAAACAAAATTATTCAGGTCGATTCGCGCCATAAAAAACCGCGCGTTACGTCGTATATACTTCCAAAACAAAGCGCCGAACGCCGGAAAAAAGTACTTTCGGAGACGGAAAAAGACCTTTGAATTTCATTAAAGCGCATAACGTTTTTACCGCAAACTGGAAAATTTTTCACCACAGAATAAGTTCATGTCGTCATAAATTCCACTCACATTGGTAAATTCGCTCAGTAATCTGGATGAAATAGCTATAAACCACTTTTGTCATTGACGGATCGCGATAAGCCTCGACTGTATAAAAGTTTTTTAATTTGTTCAAAATAAAACGCTTTCGAAAACTTGAAACCGCGTGTACGACGAAAAAAACCTACTTTTAGCGAGACTTTTCAACAAATCGATTATGTCGCCGCCGCGCCGAAGTGTACTCACTTAGCACACGGCTGTAATCGAACACTACCATTAACGGGATGATACGAATTACGAAATTTTGCTAATATTTTGATATTTACAGAGGGACCATTCCAAAGTGACGCTTTACTGGTACCGGAGAAATGCGTTTTCGATCATATCCACAATCAATCGAAATGCTGGCCATTCGATCTATGGAATCAAACTGCATCCGTTTCCTGCCAAGATCGCGATATGAATCTTCGAAGTTTCGCCATGTTGTTACCGTGCGGCATTTCCTTATTCTCCGGAGTTGAATTTGTTTGCTGTCCAAATAAAGGTATGTTGTTATGACGACACGTGTTATTCTTCCTTTGTCTTTTGCTCCCACTTTCTTCGGATATCTCATTTACGTGATATTATCACGTTTACCACGATTACTTCTCCTACTGGTATAGCTCGAATAATGGCTTGTATTATGTTCCCTTATAAAATTTTATGTACCTACGACGAAAAATTACACCGTGTAATATCGAACGCCAACAGTTATCCGCCAATTTAATTTTAAAATCACAACCTTTTCTTCGTCTACGTATAATATTCGTTATTCTGATTATCATCTTCAAACACGTAGTTAATACTTGGAAATTGATATTTAAAATAAATTCCAATCGATAGGAAATTTGCTTTTGAAAGTAGGTAGTACCAAGACGAACGTTCATATTATAAGCATTTTTTCCTCCTTTGCCAGAATTGTAATTTGATGGTAATAGTATCTTTTTTCGGTCGCATCTCTTTTCTTTCTTTTTTTTTTTCTTTATAATTCATCTACACAAAAGCACGTCGTCGTATATAAAATTATAGATTTTTTCGTTAAATGTTTGCCAACCTCAAAAACTAGACAAATTAAACGAGAACGTTTTCAGTTCAAGCGATACCATTTTGAGAACGTCGAATGAAAATTCGAACTACGTTTCGCAGAAATACTCGAAATATATTTCTCGGTATTCGTACGATTGTTTATATTGAAAAATCAAAATCAATTTGCGCGCAAATAGTTCGCCGGACCAAATATTCTCGCAAATTACATTCGACTTTTCTGTTTTTAATAACTCGACCTATCGAATAAATTGCGAATAAATATTGAATTAGAAAATCGCCAGAAATTTCAAAACTTCATCGGAATCGTTATTTTCCAACTAACCACGGCTAGATTGATTCGTCGAAAGAATTTTCCATTATTATTGACGAGGAAAGCATCTCGGTGTGTTCTAAATTTCGAAATATCTCATTTCAGATAAAGTAACCGCGAAAAAGCTCTCAGTTCCCAACACGATGTCTGATCAATTCGACATCGACGACGATATCGATGATGATGATGACGACGATGACGACGACGACGATCTAGATGACAGCGACGACGATTACGACGGATACGATGACAATACCATCAGTAGCAGTACAAAAGCGCCAACCACCGCCAGGCCTACAACAACTACAGCAGCACCTACTACGACCACTACTCCTCCACCGACTCCAGATCCTTACTTCACACAGTTTCATCCGCATGAAGAACATAAAGCTTACAAAGAAGCACAAATGCGACTAGAGGAAACTCACAGGGAAAAGGTGACCAAGGTAAGCCACTTGAAAAATGCCAGCTTCTTGAAAGTGTTCCGTAGTGTCGGTAATATTTCGAATTTCGTCGAACGGGTACCCTATTTCATTAATCGATCGCCTCCGGCTTCAGCCTTTTCTACAAACTCACAT
The DNA here is from genome assembly GCA_900064475.1 of Pseudococcus longispinus. Lineage (NCBI taxonomy): Eukaryota > Metazoa > Arthropoda > Insecta > Hemiptera > Pseudococcidae > Pseudococcus > Pseudococcus longispinus. The sequence continues at coordinate 10,535 of FIZU01056134.1, forward strand.
GTCACGTACAAACAAAAATACTTCATCTCTGTGTAACATCGAAAGAAAGAAAAAAATAGGAAAAACGATATTAAATTCCATACTCGAAAACGTTGGGACCTGATTTCACAAAAACCTATCTTTATGCGCTTTTCGTCACATCTTATTCATTTTTTACTTACTCGAATTCTTCCATATATTGGTCTCCCAACGATGGTATACAATTTCCTTGCGGTGACAGTTTAACGACTTACTCAGGTAACGCGCGTAAAACCTCAAACAATAAAACTGCCTACCTATTTTGTTGCTGAATATGCTATTATTCGTGACCTGTAGGTAATATTACCAAAGGAATATTTTAGTTGTAAAAAATACGATTCCCGTGCACTTTCCCAAATCCAGTTTCCCGAACAGTGTTTTTTCCGAATAACCGATTTCCCTAATACCCTCACTCCGAACACCAAATTCCCGAATCCATTTTTCCGAATAACATTATAACAACTATCCCAAAGAGTTTTTCCTGAATAACAGCTTTCCCGAATAATTATGGAATATTTTCTTCTAAAACACTGGTTTTTGTGATAAGCATTTCCGGGGAAAGGTATTTAGTTGATGTCGGGGAAGGCCAAGGAAGGCATGCCATAAGTAATTTCATAAATCATAGCAGTGACAACAATTGAGAGCGGAAAGCTGCTAATCAATCCAGGCCTTTATGTTGGGCTAACCAAAATTGGCGCGAGTCTGCTCGTAACAGAGACTCGCAAATGACTCGCAGACTCAAAGTCGACTCACAGTTGGATTCAGAGTTATTATTAAAAGAGACTTGAAATTTTTGCGAGTCCGATTCTCTGTTTTAGTCTTTAGAAGACTCAAACACGTGCGAGTCTTTTTTTTTGCAAGTCCGAGTCTCTTTTTTTTTGTGAGTCCGAGTCTTTTTGGAAGTTTGAGTCTTTTTTTGCGAGTCTGAGTCCTTTTGTAAGTTGGAATCTTTTTTTTTTTTCATCTATTTGTGTTTCCTATGTCATCTCTGATTGGTTAATCTTATCAATTTTAGTTGTGAACAATCAGCACCACACAAATGAAATTGATCAGATTATAACGAATTAGAAATTACATAGGAATTAGGAAACACAAATGGATGAAAAAAAGACTCGAACTCACAAAAAAAATGGGACTCGCAAAAAAGACTCGGACTCGTAAGCGACTCGGACTTGTGTTGAGACTCTTGAGTCTTTTCAGTCTTTTTCACTAAAGACTCGGAGTTGTAATTTTCGAAGACTCGCACATTTCGACTCCGAGTCTGAATTTTCAGGGACTCGCGCCAACTCTGGGGCTAACCATAGATGGGCAGAGTCTGCTCTGAAATGGGACTCTTAAAAGACTCGGAGACTTGAAGTAAGACTCCGAGTCTCATTTCTCAAAGACTCGTTAGTCTGCGACTCGGAGTTCCTATTTTGAACGACTCGAATGTATGTGAGTCTCATTTTATAGGTCCGAGTCAATTTTTCTCTTATCACTGTTATCATCTGCGATTTTTTATTTTTTTATTACATATGAGTGGTAAATAGATATTAAAAACTTTAAAAATTTGTAAAGAAATTGTTAAATAAACATGCGAATAAAAAACGAATTGAGATTGAGAATTACTGAACTATTAACATTTTTGGCCCGTCAACTCAGAGTATCCTCAAAAATTATTCAATTTTTTCGTTTAATCAAACAATATTTTATATTAAAAAAATAAATAATAAGACTCTTGAAAAAGGGACTCGAACGCGACTCGGACTCGATGGAGACTCGGAGTCCCAATTTTTGAAGACTCGTGCGTTATGACTCGAAGTCCCAATTTTCAAAGACTCTGTCTCTGCCCATCTATGGGGGCTAACTAACCGAGTTCAAAAAGAACGAGGTTACACCAAAATTGCGATATCCGAATTGAGTATGGGGCAGCTGGTTGAAGTAGCAACCCCAAACAAAAAGTGGCTAGAACTTCAGAACAGAATATCAGGAATTGTAAGACAGTGCTGGGAAGAGTACTCAAACGAGGGCAATGAAATTGAAATCATAACATAAGTACCTAAATAAATTTGTATACAAATAAGTATAAACCTTCATTCATTAAAGAAAAAAATTCGGGAGGAATAACATTTGGGAAAAAAGTTTTTGGGAAAATGGTTATTCGGGAAAAACACTATTCGAGAAACCGGATTCGGGAAATTGGCCGGGAACCTCGTATCGATGCTATCAACTTGGTATCAACATTATTCGTAGGTACTTCCTTAGTATTTTGAAGTAAAAAAAAAACACCCTTTAAAAATAAAATACTTTCGTTTTCTCCCTTTTACACTTCGATGTTTTACAGAAACAATGTCCAAATGAAAATTATAGGTAGCTACGTCCAGTGTGTATTTATCGAACACTCTACGTAGGTAAATAATTTATTGTGTTTAAAATAAAAATTTTTTTAGGTAATTTAATGCGTGTAAAAAGTCAGTATTAATTACCCTTAAAGTAAATTATGACTTAACTTTAACCTAATTACACATTGGTAGTTGGTTAAACGTTTACATTAACATAATAAATATCTATATAATTTTACTCCACCTGCACACAGGTAGTCGTTTGCATTTAATAACAGTAAGTACCACTTTTATGCCCTGTTTTCATTTTATTTTATGGTCATCGTACATGCCCACGACTTCTAAAAACAGTTTTTTTTTTTATTTCTGCTTGAAAATGTATGTATAACGTAGCGAAAAAAGTAACCTGTAACTATGAATTTGAACATTTTCATAATTTCACTATTGAAATAGTTCTCGTATTTTAGCTACTGAAATCCAAGCCGATAATTTAAACTAATTTTATACATTATTGCGAATTTTCCTCGAGTAATTTGGATTGAGTTTCTTATTCCGTGTATTTTTTTTATTACGCTAATTCGTGAATATCACGGTAACGGTAATTTACCCGTATACGAAGGTGGGCTAATTTGTTGAAAAGATTTTAGTTAAATTAACGAAACAGATTCGCATTCGTGTTTTATTTAATTTATAAAAAAAATTTTCCATAAAAAACTAGCACGGTTAGAAAAATGCATCCCATAGTAAGACACTTGCTTCGATATATGATAAACCAGTTTTTTTCGTTAATGTTTTTACGTGAATAACAAATAAAATCGTAATTTTCTTTGTGGTATATGATTTTTGTTAAAGATAACTGTTGGTCTGTGTACGTACGGAATAAACAGCATTCCACAAATACTTGCACCACTGTGGTCCCCCACGAGTTATTTTCCCTGAGTTGTTTCAGCAGCGTCCTTTTTTTTTTTTTGTCTAATCGTTATTCCAAGTAATAGTTGTCGCCTTTGCTGTGGCGGCTCCTTTGGTATAATTTCGATCGACTGATCGGCTGATTTGGCCGGATCGGCACGCGTTTAGATTGATTGTTTTTGAAACCGAATTCGAAATGTATTTCATTCAAGATGTCCTCTTATAAGATACACCTAGTAAAGGCTTAAGGTGAAAAAATATGTTATTTTTTATCTCTCAGGTACTCAACCTGTTTGTCATTTTTCCGCATCACAAGTTTCACCACCACCTCGCGTACAAATACAAAAAGACAATTTCTCGATTCAACCATATAATAGGAAGTTATTTTCCGGTATATAGAAGCAGCCAAGATATCGTTTTAATTAGAAATTACTCTTATAAGGGTGATGATGGAAATTAATGACAATTAGAAATGGGAAGTGCTGATCATGGTGTCGGGCCGAACGACTATTTCGATGTGCCGCTTGATTAATCATGCCTTAAGTACGCCATTTTAGATTTCCTATTCTCCCTTTTTTTTTCGTACCGTTTGACGCGATCGATCTATAAAATATGACTTCTCTTCCAATTACATGTTGGCAAATAGGCAAATGGTTTAATTTGTAAACCCTGCGCTGATGCGATGAAACCTTCTAAATGTTCTCCAAACTCAGCACTCATCAGCTTGGTGTTTTGCTTTTCTCGCATCTATCAACGCGATGAAATCCAAATGATAATAAATCATACGTACTTATTGTTCTTTAGCGGTGTATTTAATCATATGTGAATTTTTAATCCGAAATATTTTACCAATTTCAAAATTTTAATTTTTACATCGAAATTATTTCCGGCGTACGTTTCCCATCGAAACGTTGTCCCAACATGTTGCTAACGTGTCTGGTGTCCTGTCTGTATGATCTATTTTATGTTAATAACCAATGCAGGGTGTAATATGGTTTCCAATGTTCTCATCAAGCCCTTTAAATTTGAGGTGGGTGACGTTAAAGTTGGTAAATAGCTTTTTTTGACTAACCCCTCCCATTTAAAAAGGTTGAAATCCTCTTTAGTCCGTTTTATTTGTACATTTTCATAACTTATGAGTATTATTTATGTAAATTCTCAAAAACTTTTCATTTTTATTTTAAAGTTGTAAGACGCTATATTTTTACTCTCTGTTTCTTTCATCTACCATTTTTGCTTAGTGAGGGGCGGGGGGAGATGATCCCATGCCAGATATTTGAACAAAAAATGACAATAATAAATGATATTTAATTGATTAGAGTAAGTGGTACTAAGTCGATAATAAAATTTTGAAAATTTTCCCTTTACATTCCCCTTAGGCCTTAGAAGCCTCCGCTTACTATTTTTAGGACAAAATGACATCAGAAATGAATTCAGCGCGTCAAATTACCCCTATCACAATGTTAATAATTCCACAATTTCTAAAATTCGGTTGAATGACGAATCTGGTAAAATTTCGATACTTGAAAATAACGAAAATTTTGGTTTTGTAATAATCAATGGTAAACTTTTGGTAATTGTCGGAAACATGTAATAATTAATGGTAATTTTGAATAATTTGATGATACGATTTTAGCAATTTGCGGAAAAGTCAGAAAAGGATTTTAATATTTATGGACTTTTTATCTGAATCATGCTCGTTAGTAAATTTACAATTTATAGAATTTCCACCAGAATCATCAATTTACGACTTTTTCAACTTATAAAATTTTCATTAAAATCATAAATTTTCAATTCTTTTAATTTTTGGATTTTTTAGTAAAATCAATAATTTACAATTTCTTCAATTTATGGCGTTTTTATCCGAATCGTCAATTTATAACTTATAAAACTTGTAGCATTTTCAATCAAATCATAAATTTTTAATTTTTGCAATTTTTTGTAAAAGTATTAATTTACAATTTCTTCAATTTATTGAGCTTTTATTAGTCATCAATTTACAATTTCCTTATTTTATAAAATTTCCATCAGCATCATCAATTGACGATTTCTTCAACTTATAAAATTTTCAATAAAACCATAAATTTTTAATTCTTTTGATTTATAGTATTTTCTTCAGAACTATAAATTTATAAATTTTTGGAATTTTTTAGTAAAATTATTAATTTACAATTTCTTCAATTTATTGAACTTTTATTAGAGTCATAAATTTACAATTTCTTCATTTTATAAAATTTCCATCAGCATCATCAATCGACGATTTCTTCAACTTATAAAATTTTCAATAAAACCATACATTTTCTAATTCTTTTAATTTATAGTATTTTTTTCAGAACCATAAATTTATAAATTTTTCAATTTTTGGAATTTTTTAGTAAAATTATTAAAATTTACAATTACTTCAGTTCACGGAATTTTAATTTTTATTAAATATTGTCCAATTTTTTCGGTTTGTGGATTTTTCAATAAAATCATAAATTATTAATTCATTTTAATTAGGTATTGTAGATTTTTTTCAGAATCATAAATTTATCAACTACGAACTACCTACTTAGATATTTCTTTAATTTATGAAATTTTGATTAAAAATTGTACAATTGTTCAACTTATTCCAATAAAATCATAAAATGTTGATTCTTTTAATTTATTAATTTGGTATTTCTTCAAGTTCTTCAATTTTCATTTAAAAATTATTCAATTTCTTCAATTTTTAAAAATAAATGAAGTATTTCTTCAACTTATGGATTTATCGGTAAAATCATAAATTTTCAATTTCTTCAATTTGAGAAATTTTTAGTAAAGTTTTTAATTAGGTATTTAAATTTGTGGACTTTTTACTTTTTAGTAAAATTATTTTCAATAATTTTTATTCATGAAATTTTCTTCAGAACCATAAATTTATGAAATTTTAAATTTGTGGAATTTTCTGTGAAATCATAATTTTGCAATTTCTTCAGTTTATGGAATATTTTCTTCAAAACCATAAATTTCTCATTTTTTTAATTTGTGGAATTTTCAGTAATATTGTAAATTTACAAATTCTTCAATTTATGGAATTTTGATTTTAATTTAAAATTGTTCAGTTTTTTCAATTTGTAGAATTTTTAGTTGGTAAAATCATAAATTGTTGGTTATTTTAAGTTATGAAATTTTTTTCAAAACCATCACTTTAATCACACTTTAATATTTTTTATTTTTTGTGCAATTTTCCGTAAAATCATCAATTTACAATTTCTTCAACTTTATTCCAATAAAATCATAAAATGGTGATTCTTTTAATTTATGGATTTGGTATATCTTCAATTTCTTCAATTTTCATTTTGATTAAAAATTGTTCAATTTCTTCATTGTTTGAAAATGAATGAGGATTTTCACCAACCAATGGAATTATCAGTAAAATCATAAACTTTCAACTTCCTCAATTTGAAGAATTTTAATTAAATTTTTCAATCCTTCAAGTATTTCTTCAATTAAGGGAATTTTCATTTTGATTAAAAAATGTTAAATTTTTTCAATTTTTAAAAATCAATAATATTTTCTCCAACTTATGGAACTATTGGTAAAATAATTTTTCCATTTCTTCAATTTTAGGAATTTACAGTAATGTTTTTAATCCTTTCAATTCGTGGAGTTTTCACTTTTTAGTAAAATTATTTTCAATTCTTTCTAATTATGAAATTTTCTTCAGAACCATAAATTTTAAAAATTTTCAATTTGTGGAATTTTTAGTAAAGTCATCGCTTTACAATTTCTTCAACTTATTGTACTTTTCAGTAAAATTATAAAAATCTTAATTCTTTCGATTTATGGTATTTTTTCATAACCATAAATTTACAACTTGAGTATTTATTCAGTGTATGGAATTTTTATTTCAATTGAAAATTTTATAATTTGTTCAATCCTTGGAAATGAATTAAAATTTTCTCCAGATCTTGAATTTTCAATTTTTTAAATTTGAGAAATTTTTAGTCAATTATTTCAATTTGTGGAATTTTCTTCAGAATCATAAATTTTCAATTCCTTTAATTCATGAAATTTTCTTCAGAATCACAAATTTTCAATTTTTGAAATTTTCATCAAAACTATTTTTACCTTTTATTCAACTTACACGATTATCAGTGAAATAAATTCTCTCAATTTGAGGAATTTTCAGCAAATCCATTCATTTCCAGGTTTTTTACTTCATCTATGGAATTTTTTTCAGAACCATAAATTTTCATTTTCATTAATTCATAAAAATTTGCATAGGCTTTTGAAATTATTGTCTTATTGATGAAAAGTTCATGATTATTCCGTCAATTTATGCCATTTTTTTGTTTTGTTCAAATGACCCTTAGCACACGTCTTGTTTTCAATTTCGGCGATTAATCGTTCAACTTTTCAATCGAATGAAGATGTTCGTTGCTTTATCGACCAAGGTGAATCATGATACGTATGGTGTAATGAAAATTAATCATCTCATCATATCCAATTATGATGGATACTCGCACGAAAATTATTATATTTAATCACCTATCGCACCTTTCGACGCCTTCAACAAAAGAAAAAAATTCGCAAATCAGACTTCGCTCGCGTAAATATACAACACTTACACTTACCTATAACACATTTAAGCACACCTAAAACCTGCCAAGTCTGCGGTATGGCAGATGGTAATGTATCGTATCATTTTTTTAATATTATGGTTTACGATCGTAACTAGAAATATTGGTAGTAAAAAAAAAGTACCTATACGACAGACCCATCACCATCGCACGTCAATAATTAAACTCTCTATAACAAATGTTCTACTTAACCGGTGAATTAAAAGGTGCTTCCGCCGAATACTCTCGAACCGAACTAAAATCTAATATACTGGTCGCAATGATCCGTTTAATTTTTTTCTTCTATTATACGCCAAATGAACCATTAAATTACATCCGATGTAGGTTGACCATTTTTTTACCTTTTTTTCCAACTTGGTCGAATGGACGGACGGTTTTTTAATTTCGAAGAAAATAACGATCCGGAGAGATGAAATAATTTACAGTTTGCTGGAAGGTTACATAAAGTATGATTTTATAGTTTCTTATTTATCGATTTTACAAATCACCCTGCTTCACTAGGATTTGAATTGAACAGTATATACTAGTTTTTTTTTTTTAACTGCACACTCTCCGAAAAGTGTGAAGAACTGTGTGGAATGAGCATAGAAAAATAAACGTTTTTGTATATACGACACATCTAATCAGTACGTCGAGATCTACGTTACGTTTAAATTAAACTATAAACCAATGTAAAATATAGAAGAAATCTTGTCCGCGGGTTTTTTATTTACACTCGAATAATCCCCCCGAGCTCCGATTGTCGAGGTAATTTTCACACCTGTTTATTGGAAATCGTACTTGGCGTATTTTTCAATGCTCGGCAGCTCGACTGGAAGAGAATAAAAAATTGACATTTATAAATTATTCGATCGGTTGGCTGGTCTTAGTCGCCTAGAAAGCTAGACCAAGAATGATATTTACAACTGGTTGGTGTCTTGTAGAGAGCTTTATCGTTGGGTTGGAAAATTTTCCAAAATGTTTTTCATATTGCCATCGAAATGGTTAAATTTAACGATTCGGAACGTACTAAAAACTCGAGAAAATTATATTTATTAATACGAAAATTATAAAGCGTAAAGACAATGGCGTGCTGAGTGGCCATTTATTTGGTGTATTTGTGCGTCGGTATACGACTAGGGTGGCACATTCGAAAGATAAAATAAAATGGAGGAAATCGCCGAGCAACCGAATTTCCTTAGTGGAAAGCCGCAACCGCAACGGAAATCGTAATAAATAACAATTTTCTTAAATTTATATCAGAGCAAAAGTGATTGCTGCGAATTGATTTATTTGGTTTTGGGGGTGGGTTTTCGTGTACGAGTATTTTGATGAATTATTATATAAAAATGGTTTGTAACACGCTTCGATATGCGATTACGTATGATTCGGCGGTTAATTAATTATAAACGAATGTTGGGCAAACGTGGTGTAGATTTGATTGATTCTTGGCTTCCAATCTTTTCAATCTAATTAATAGAAAAAAGGCATTATTCGAGATGGCGATTAAATAAGAAAATATGTTAAACTACCTTGTACTTTTACGAGCGTGTCCACTTACAGAAAAACATACATACTCGCGATTATCTTGATGAAACACGATAGATAGACTATAGAGAAACAGCTTATACCGCGAGTCCGATAATCGTATAATATCATTAATAAAACTACTTTTATTTTGTATATGTACCTGACTTGTATCTACATATACGACATAGGTATATAGGTAAAGATACGTGTTCGCGATGAATTCTCCATCTCTTTCTCCCCTCAATTTTTAAATTCCGTTCCCCATTGTTGGAATATTTTATTTTATATATTTTTCGATTTACCTATATAAAGTTGATTTTATGTAATTTGTATACGAACGTGTTTTTTTTTACATAAGTACAAATGTATGAGGTAAAAAACTCTTACGCAGTAACTGCGTCAGAAAAGTTAATTTTTTACCTTACAAAAATCAAATTTTGCAATGTTATGTTGTTACCTATCAAAAATAAGTATGTAATTAAATAGGTATTGCAAAAGTTTTGAATCTAATTTTGCTAACAAGAGAACCTTATCAACTCGTCACCTCCGATCGGGCTAAAATTTGGCTCACTTGAAGAGCATGTCATCTAGACCTCACAACTAAATTTTGAGCTGCCGAAGTTGATTTTTCGATTTTTGACGAATTTTTAAAAATAGCGAAAATAGTCCATTGGTATATCAATTTTTTACAAATGCGGTAAATTTTGAGATAAAATTCTGAAACTCGATATGTATACTAAAATCGACCCCCCGAGTCCATTGCGACCATTTTCGAAGCGATCTGGAGCCTCCAGCAAAAGTTGACTTTTCTCCAGCATTT
>FIZU01056135.1:0-12790 GCA_900064475.1 Pseudococcus longispinus
TTTTTTAACGTGATAAACAGTCTAAAATCCAAAATTTTCATCCTAAATGCCAGCCTACAAACACAATGATACGAAGAAATGCAAAATTCAATTAAAATTTTCCAAAAAAAAATTTTAAAACTCATTTTGTTTTCAACGTTTTCTAAAAAAAATGTGATTAACATTTAACCTGCATAAAAACAGTTAAAAAACTAGTTTTCAAAAACTGAAAACTGAAAACCGAAAACCGAAACTGAAATGTAAAAACTGAAAACTGAAACTGAAATGTAAAAACCGAAAACCGAAAACTGAAATATTTCGGTTTTTCCAACACTGGAAAAAAACTGTCATTTTGGTCAAAATTTTCATTTCAAGGTAAAAATTGTCAATTTTTGTCAAACTCATCATTTTTGGTCAAAATCACCACTTTTTGTCAATATTGCCATTTTTTAGTACAATCTGTCATTTTTGTAAAAATTGTAATTTTTCGGGTCGAAATTGTCAATTTAAAGTAAAAATTGTCATTTTTGATTAAAATTGTCATTTTTCGTCAATGTCATTTTTTTGACAAACTTGTAAATATTTTAGTCAAAATTGCCATTTCAAGGTAAAAATCATATTTTTCGCAATTTCAGAATTTTTTAAAAACGTCATCAACATCAAGTCTGACAAAATGTCTAAAAGTCACGAAAAATCTCGGCGTTACGGACAGAGGGACAGACAGACACGTCATGGATTTCATATATATGGATGAGAAAATATTTTTCAAAAAAACATTCATTTGACAATTCTTCGATACAAAAATAGAAGGAAATGCCAAAAAATTATTATTCTGGGTTTCTCACCAAATATGCGAAAAATTTTTGGGCAAAATTCAACACTCGGGGGGTGTTAAACACCAGAACACGACGCTTGCCACCGACACTGACAACTCAATTCAAAAATAATCGCATTTATTTTGATTTTTTCAATTTTTATATTTTAGTAAAATACAAAATTTTAAAATTTTCTAAAATTTCATTTTTGTTACCACTGATATAGAAATATTTCATCCAATGAAATGGTTTGCAGGTTTAACAACTCATATAATAACCCTGTGATCAAATTACTGGATATTTTTGTCATTTTGATTAGGTACTTTTTATGTTCGCATCAAACCACTTTTGGCTCTGCTATTTCAATTATCAATTTTTCTGATCACATAGAATATAATATTGAAAATTTTCATACCTTTGAAATTTCCATGAAATGAGCTCCATTTTTTATATGAACCATTTTTGAAATTAAATGAACATCTCTGTTCCAAAATCATTTTAAAATTTAAATTTCTACTGGAAAAAAATTGGAGTTCTCATTTTGAGGACGCCTGAACCAAGAGGAACTAGTAATGAAGTGATAACGTTGCCTAACATTATATCTCAAATAAATTTAGATTATTTTAAGCCAAACCCAACCCTCTGCTTTAATGTTTCAAAAAGTTATACTTTTGAAAAGAATAAGCTGTGATAAGAGTTTTTTCTTAACTTAAGAACCCCTGAATCAGTTTCGTAAACCGTTCTCAAAAATGTGACAGCAGTTGCGGAGTCTGTTAGAAACTACATGACGCCTCCGATGACGAAGTTGAGAAAAATTGTACCTATTTTTTATGTATTCTTCGCGACTTGTACCCTGGAAATCCTTGAATCGAAAATTTGAGCTTTGAAGACAAAAACGGATGACGCAATTATCCTTTATCTCCCTACTTATACAGTTTCTCAAAACGTATTCGACTACGTACGTGTGTCGTGTAAAATGCTTCGAATTTGCGATTAGCAGGTACCAACTCGTCGCCAACTCGAACATCTGGCTTGTACGATAACAATAGAGGATGTTGAAAAATAGATAATTTTGGTGGCCAAACGAGAATATTAGTTGCGTGGAATCGTTCAAAGACGAAGTACTGTGAAATTGCAACGTGTATTTAAATATTTCATCATTATGGAAGATTTAAGCGAATGTGTGATCTGTAACAAGACCACTTTGCCGAATGGTGAGACCTGCATAGAATGTCGTAAAGGTATTCAAAGGCTGAAGGAAGCTTCTCAAAAACGAAATGACTCGAAATATTTAAGTTTTGAGAATTCAGATCGTGTATTTGTGCACCCAACATGCCGGAAACATTACACGAGAGAAATGAGCATTGTTGCAGATTTGAAAAAAGCACAGGATATGTCGGTAAGTTGGATTCATACTGATTTTATGTACCTACATTTAGGTACGAATTTCAAACCCCTACACTTATCCTACTATAATTTGTGTCCAGGGTACATCGACAAATGAACTAACATCAGCGGAACTGGACTTGCAAAACAAATGTTTAATTTGTTTCGGCGTCATCGACGAGAAATTCTTGGCAGCGGAACGAAAAAAACGAAAGGATTTGCGTTTAGATGTACACAAAGTCGCCAAAAGTACATTCAAGAATTCACTGCTTCAAAAATGCGCCGAACGTAAGGACAAATGGGGAGACGAAGTCAAGGAACGTATTGACAGTGTACGTGATCTTAAAGCTGCTGGGACAATTTATCACAGAACTTGTTACGAATTGTTTATGAATGTGAAATTCAAAGCGGAAGGTGATATAGGAAAGGCTGGTCGCCGTCCTAATCTAGAAATTGATAAAACGATGAAGGAAATTTACTCCACTCTGAATAACTCGGACGAATGCAACTTTGATCTGGAAGATTTACTAAAAGAAGTAAAAGGGTATGTACGAGTATTAATGTAAGAAAGAATCCAGTCAAGTTGATCGTACTTGTCGGAATTTAATATTTTTATTACATACCTACGTTCATTTTTATAGATACGTGCCAAATTTTAAGACAGCTAAGTTGAAATTGCAAGAGAAATATGGCAGCAATATCGTTTTTTCCAAAATTCCAGCCAAAAAAACATGTTTTACATTACGAAAGAGCAGTGACACAGACAGAATCCTCACCGATCAATGGTACAGCTCTAGAGAGATCGATGAATACGAAGAAGAATTACGAATCGTACGAACAGCTGCTACCATCATTCGAAAACAAGTAAAAACAACAATCTATGGCTCAAGTCCATATCCGCTTCCGGAAAAATTTCACAAAGACGTTCCTAATCCGCTGAAGGTTTTTTTGGAAGGTATGATAAGTATACGTAAAGGCGCCTTCTGCCTTGTACCTAAAGATTAGAATCATTTCGAAATGTCTCACTCAATATTTTTTCCTAAATTTTTGTACAGGATTGAAATGTTCTCTGATCTGTGCAAAATGTCATGAAGTATCCTGCCTTAATTCTGCCGACTTCAAATTAATAGATAGTGATTCGGAAGAACCTACAGACCAGCCAACTCCAGTAGGAAATGCCGAAGGGTATTCGCAGAAAGGTATCACAAATGAAACTAAGAGCAATTACTATGTGCATCAAATGTAAAATTTCTCTGGATAAACTTTCCCAATGTTCAAATTTCAGATAATGAAACATCACAATCCACGGATTTTTCACTGCTGCCAACATCTAATTCACCGGTAGCATCAACCAGTTCTGCTGTAGAATCTTCATTCCCATCAGCACAGAAAAAACAACGTTTTCAATAATTAAAAAATAAATTTTGATTTGATTTAAAAAAATTGTCGTAGTTCATTTTCAATTGCTAGAATTACATTTTTCATTATGAATGATTTGTGTGTGATAAAATGACAGCATACCCTCACTTCTCCCCTTAACCATAGGGAAAATATTTTTTTGGAGTGGTTTTCTGTAATATTATAGTAAATTTTGAGAAAATTTCAAGAAAATCTGAATACCTCGGTATGACGCCTATTGAACGTTTGTTACACAGAAATATTACTTCGAATAATATGAGACTAAGTTGGATTATTGCACTACCTATCATTTACACATGAACAAATTATTGTCTTCAAAGCTCAAACTTTCGACTCATCAGCTCAACTAAAATAACATCGACAAAGTTTTTCTACTTGGAAACTAAAATTAACAGCTAGTTCAGCTACAATATTGATTATGGATTAATTTAGAATTTTCCAAATTTTTCACTACTTATCCATTTAAAGGGTAAATTACCTCCCCTCCCCCCTCTCTGTTCTGGTTCTTGAATACGTCGTAAAAGACCAACAATTTTTGAAATATCTCAAAAATTGCTCAAAATAATCATAAAAATCAATTTAAAAAAATTCATGGTAAAAATATCGTACAGGAACTTGGGTAAAATATCGCAAAAATTGCTCAAAATTAAAAAAAAATGGTCCAAAATAATAAAAAAATAACTGAATTTTCAAAAAAATTAGGTAAAATTAATACAAGTTTATCAAATATTACACATACAAAATTTGCTCAAATAACATTAAAAAAATCATAAAATGTTCATCAAAATTGAAAAGAAGTGTGTAAAAATTAAATAAAATTTTACAAAAATTTCTCATTGGAAAGAATTGTTTAAATTGTAACCAAAAAATGTCCAAAATAAAAAAAAAAATAAAGCTTTGCGTCAACAAAAATTTATCAAAGTTAGTAAAATGTGCTCAAAATTGTTAAAAATTCAAGAAAAAGAAATGAAAAACGGCGCAGATTTGTTGAAACATCGTAAAAACTTTACATAAAACTGATAGAATTAATTTTTGACATTTTTAAACCGTTTTTTTTCAACATTTTAGTACCCTTTTTGAAACAGTATGAATGATTTTTACGACTTTTTGAACGAGTTTTAGAGCGATTGCCACAATTTCCTCAATGTTTTAAACAATTTTTGCGCATTTCAGCGATTTTTTTACAGTTTTAAATGGTTTTTGCAACAAATTGAACGACTTTGACTCTGTTTGAAATGACTTTTAAGCAACATTTTCAATATTCAGGACAACATTTTTAAGCAATTTTAAACCATTTTCACAACATTTCGAAACATATTTAACGTTTTAGAACGTTTCAACCCATTTTTGCCCAATGAATATTTCAATCAGTAGGGTGTTTGGTTGTGGGGGGGGGGGGGAGACTCGACGGATGAAAAGCTCGAAAAAATAATGAAATTTCCACTTTTAGATGTTTTTTTCTGCAAAATTTTTCGCTTCGACACAATTCATTTCATTATTTTGATAAAATGATGAGAATTTTTTTAAATTTTACATAAAATCTCTTTTTTTGTGAAATCTCCCTTTCCCTCTTGAATGATTTTCTGGCTAAGCTACTAATTTTAATGATATTTCTGTGCAGTCATTCCAATTTTCTCAATAATTTTTTCTGCAAATTTCAAACCAATGCGTTGACATTGCGATTAACATTTTCGTTTGTATCTTTTATTCTCGTTTTTTGGGACAATTTCAGCTGTTGAGTGGTCGAGATTAATTTACCTATCTCTTATTTATTTTCTTTCGCTTTACTTTCTTACTTAATGAAATAATTTTTAAAAATTATGCATAATGATTTTTCAATATCTCACTCTCACAATAACATACTCAATATCAATTTTTTTTTATTTTTTCAGGCAAAAGTTTCAATATTACCATCATCGTCAATTCAAATCCACCACAGATAGCAACCTACATGAAAGCCATTAAAGTCACCGTCGATGGTCCAAGAGAGCCAAGATCAAAAACAAGTGAGTTGAATACCAAATTGGTAATTGAACATACTATTGGAGTTGCCGAGTGGAGTGAGGAAGGTGTGAGAGCACATTGAGAGATGAATGAAGCTTGATGAAAAAATTTGGAGTGATGAGCATCTCCTGGAGGGAGTATTTCAACAACCACTCTCGTAACACTGATTTTCCGGGAGAAAAATTATGGTGATTATTTTTGATGAGAATCGAATGAAGAATATTTTGAATTTCGGTAATTTTCATGAAAAACTACGTAAAAAACGTCGTCTTAGCCCCCTCAATTTTATCGCAATGATACGTGAAATTATTATCAATTAAAATTAGTTATATTGTCCGAATCTCACGCGACTATTAATCATATCGGAATCATATAGGACGAGATAGACGAAAGTCGATGATATCTACATCGAAAATAAATCTTCAGCAAAACAGGAAAGCTGTGCCGTGAGAATACGAGCGCCGCTTCTCATCAATCCCCACACATCCGTGGGATATTTATCGTTCAGTATTCTTTCTCGTATCACACCGATAAAAAAAAATTTATCAATTGTGAATTTTATCGAACGCGGTGGCGTATTATGTAACAATTCGACTGAACGTTGTATCGTACAGATATTTAGAGAGCACATGGAACGTGTCTGTGCCCACGTATGGTTAAAATGCCCAACGCCGGTGTGCAGCTTTCAATCGCGTTTAAACCATTTGCCAATCGAACCAATAGTAATTAAATTACGGTAAATGCTATAGTATATATTTCGTGCATCTCTCTTTATAGGAAAACCAGCATATAGAGAAAAAAAAAGAGATCGGCTAGCTTACCCGGAGAGGGTCTAAAGTGGAAAAAAAATTGGTAGAAACGAACCTCTAATAATAAATATACGAACGCGCCTTGTCAAAATTGACGAGTAATGAATAGAATTCGGACAATAGGCCGGATTAAAAACGCGGTATTATTGTCGTTCGGAAAAACAGGTGGCAAACATGAATTTTATAGTTTGGGTTTAATATCGCGTGCCTGAGTGCTCGTATAATAATCATAATTACGAAATTTTCGTAATTAGTGTAATATCGTTCGGTGTGTATTTTTTTTTTCACCGAATCGAGTGTCGGAGAGAAAGAGAAAGAGAGACTGTTTCGTGTCAAAATGTGAAACGTGTAAACGACAGAAGTGCCGCCGCTTTTAACTCTTCGCTATTGAACGCCCAGCGCAAGGGTCGGCCCGGCGTGTGTAAATCACGATGCTAATAGTAATAGCCGAATGTGGTGTAGTTAAAAAGGGGCTATGTTGGTCTGAATCAAAAGTCAAACTGACCGGTTACCGGAGCTCGGGAATAGGGTTGAGCTTCCGTGACGTGATAAGATGCTAGAACAGAATGTAGGTAGTGTTTGATTTCACGAAGTAGGCGATTAGACATTGATGAATTGAGTGAGATGATTTTGATCGTTGTTTGAATTGGTTTTATGATGGAGAGTAGCATGGTGTTTAGATCGTATGTTGAGTTTTATTGAAGAATTTGGTCGAAGATGGTTTGAAAAATAAGGCTGCATATGTAAAATGTAATCAAGAATATGAGCTAATCAATTTTTCCAATTCACACATGTTACATCACAAACCCTGCACCAACCTACCACCTGCACAAACGACATCATGATGAAAAGGGCATATTTTTTTGAAAATTCCAACTGAACATGCCATTTTTGGCAATTTTTCCCACTCAAAATGGGATATGGGTAAAATCGTTCAGGCAACAAATCCATAAATGATTATGTTCGCATATTTTGAGTACAAAAAATTACGATTTTTGAATTTTTTTCTAACTTTAATTTGAGGAAGCCTGAATTAGAAACATTTTAGCTTAACTACGAAATGTCCAAAAAATCAATTTTTTAAATTTTTCTCCCAAGTCCAAAAAATCATCATAGTAAAACTAGAGTAAAACAAATTTGTGCTTTAATTTTGCGATGAATTTTCGCTACGTCCACATTTTGAGGATGATCACCAGCCATGAGGCATATTTACAAAATCCCTAAAAAAATTTCCAATTCCGAAAAGTGGATTTTTTCAAATTTTTCCCCAGTCCAAAAAGTCATTCCGAGTAACAAAATTTCGTAGCACCCAAATTTTTAGTATGACCTACAGCCATATAGGGATGAGATATGTATTTTAAAAAAATCGTTGAAATATGCTCATAAAATATTCCCTTAAAAATGGAAAATATGCAAAAATATCCCCTAAAATCGAGAAATATGCAATAATATTTCCTAACGTTAATGGTATCATTTTAAAGGGAATTTGATCTACACAATCGTACTAATATTATTGAATAAAAAGTACCTACTTTTACGAAAAATAAAAGAATTTAATTTTTTTTCAATTTTGAAAGGGGGGAAACGATCTGAACAAACTTCTAATTTTTTGGCTTTTAACTAGTACCAAATTTCAAAGTTTAAAAAAAAAAAATTGGAAGAAATTTTGTTTTTGTTGTTTATAATTTTTACTAAAATATTTCCTTAAAAAGGGTCAAAAAGAGAAATGTTGGCAAAATATTGTCTAATATTCCCTAAAAATTGATAAAATATGCTAAAATATGCATTTATAGGTGAAATATGCAAAAATATGCTCTAATAAATCGGGCTCATTTCACTGGAAATTTCATGAAACGTAAAGATATTATGGATATCCCGTTCGGAAAGCGCCATAAAATATGTATTTGCATATTTTTCTCATCCCTAGCCATAAGACATATACGTGTCAAAATTCACGTATTAATGATTGGGAAGGCAATGAAATTTTTAACCAATAAAAAAGTTGAAGGGCTGGGACTCCTCTCCCACTCCCTTTGAAGTCTGAAATGTCGTGGAAAATGGTGAAATTTCAAATTTTGATAACATTGCCAGCGATAATTTTCATTCTCGCCTCGCTCGGACCTAATAAATTTACCTATTTTATTTTGATAAAATAGTGATAAAAAATTTGAAAACATGATGAAAAATAGTTAAAAAATCATCAAGTGTATAAAAAATTTCGTAAAAGTGTAGTCGAATGTTGAAATTTTGTATAAGAAATCTTTGAAAAATACTGCAAAGCGGTTCAAAAATCATAAAAAAACGCTGAATTTTTAACAGTGTTTCAAAAATTAGTGAAAAACATGGTAAAAATGTTGAAAATGTCTAAATTTTTATCAAGTGCAAAAAAGTTTTGGAAATTTTTTTTCAAATTTATGAAATTAAGAAGTAGAGGTTTTATTAATTTTTATGAAAATTCCACCGGATTTTACGAAATTTTCGACAATTTTTATAAATTTTTTAGTTCTTTTAATTTTTAAAATTGGTTTTTATGAAAATTTTAACAATTTTAACGACGTTTCCTCATTTTTAAAGATTTTGTGACACTTTTTGCTATTTTTACTTATGTTTATGAAACTTTTTAGAATTTTAACAACATTTTCGACAATTTTTGTGATTTTTAAATCAAACATTTTCAAAAGATTTTTTTAATTTTTTGCCTTTTTAAAAATTTTTTATAACAATGATTACAATTTTAATGACATTTTTGACAATTTTCAAAATTTTTCGACAATTTCTAATTTTTTACCGCTTTTATAATGGTTTTTACAAAAATTCCAACAATTTTATGATATTTTAGTAACTTTCACTTTATTTTTTTGAAACTGCTGAAAAGTTCAATTGAGGTTGAAATTGAAAAGTTGCAAAGGGATGATGGGTGGTTTTAGACACCGAAATAAAAAATTATCACATATTTCAAAACCTGCGCACGTGCCTGCCCAAGTGCCTACACGCTTCAATAGAATTCACTCTCATTCCTCGTAAAACTCCTTTGAAAAAACAGAAAAATTGCACTCTCTTTCACTCCACTCTACTCCGCAATACAACTGCACATAAAACGTTCACAATCAATAAATTCATGTTCAAATTCCGACTAAAAGATTATCGTAAAAATCAATTCAGAAAAATTCCTTCACCCTCTCTCTTCCCCCACCTCACAGACGAAAACGGATAGGGGCGAAGGGGCGAACCACTCCCACTCAAAATTCGTCAAGAAGTCAGAATATAAACAAATTTTTCAATTTTGAACCATTTCGGTGACATTTTTCCAAAAAATTTGAAAAATTGATAAAATTTTACCAAAACAGATGAAAATTGGATCAAATTTTGATTTCTTGAATTTTTTCTGACAAATTTGCCGATTACTTGTAGCACAGTACAACTTTTAATTTTATTCACTACAAAAAGTAAGAAGATAATTTTTCGATAAATTTCTCATTTCACCCTCCCCCTACAATTTTTGTATCAAATTTCGTCTGTGGGTGCCATCCATCGATCTTACACATATGGATACCCAATCTAATGTTAAATTTTTCATCCAACATACCTAGGGCAGCGCATGCGCAGTAACCAATTTTCGTCGTTACACTTTGTTTACAGTACAGTTCTTAGCATTTTCTAATGAATTGATAACTTGATAAGGAGTTTTTATTTAATTTTACTACAATTTTGTCATTGATTTTATTTCATCAAAAATCGTACAATCGTAATAATCATTCTTATCATAACAAAAAGCGCGGTAGCCACAACAGTGATAAAAACATAATAATTACAACTTCATCACAATGCGCATGCGCGAGCTCGAAATTGAAGCCAACATTGCACTAGGTATGTTGGATAAATTTTTTCCAGTTTCTCGGATAAGAATTGGGTATCCATATGTGTAAGATCGATGGTGCCATCTCTCCGGCATAATACTAAATTGAATCGATCAATGTTGAATTATTTCATAAATCATTTAAAATTACTTACTCATAGGTGTCATTTTTTCTTATTTTTATACTTATGAATGTTTCGGGATTCGGACTTACCTAAAACAAACAAATAAGATTGATTAGTTGACTCACACTTTACCTATAAAGGTATTTGTACCTACTCAGCTTGACCATATAGTTTTTCTCAATCCTCGCCGTTTTTTTCAAAATAAGCAATGCAATCAATCCTTTCTCTAAATTCATCTTAAATTTAGTGACCTTCATTTTTGAAACCATACAATGTATTCCAGTTATTGAAATGAAATATTAATAATCGCACCTGCCCAGATTAACACAAGTTCAACTAAAAATTGATGATGAGAAAAAAATATCATTTTGTAATTTTCTTGTTCAAGTACCTCAGATGTTTTTTAAAGGGCTAGAGGAGGATCGAAAACTACTTTTAACGATCTGAGCAAAAAAATTCAAATAAAAACATTTCACGATTTTAAAAAAAATGATATGTGAACGATATTTTAATTTTTTTTTAATTTATCAATTTTTGACTGCTGCACTTAAATAAGATAAGGTATAATTTACGTGCCCAGGTGCTACTTGTATTTGTATCGATACTTGTTTCTTTTGGTTGCCATTAGTCGTCGAAAAAAATTGCACAATTTGCCAAGAAAGTCAACTATGTAATTTCTTACGTTAAATTGTGTAATATCGACGCATAAAAAACGTGTTTTCACTCGGAAAATTGATAATCGTCTAAGATAGTAAACATATTAAAGAATATTTTGGACGTCGAGTTTACGACAGTTCTTTCCAATGAAATGCATTATTTAACGAGACGAACAAAAAAATACTGACATGATGAATTCCGAGTACAATAGGTACCATATCTAAGTATTAGCAAAATGGTCGAAATCTGCTTTAAATTTTGATGTCAATTTTCCTCATTGGTACATTAGATACCTACATTTAAATTTTGAAAATTCAAAAAAAAGTTCAACTAATTTTTGGTATTCTTTTTTAGGGCAAGCTCACCAATACCGAGTGATGGGCTTGGGACAACGTCCATTCGTCGACACACCATTCACGACGCATTTAAGGGACCTGGATTACAAAAAAATTAAATCGGAGCCCTGCACAAATCCTACCGTCACGAATGATATAAAACCAATGAACCAAAGTCAGCAAATGTCTCAAGGTAAATACCTAATTTACATTTTAAAAATATCTAAACAATTTACCTCTACCTATGAGTACATATACGTGCTTCCAACTGGGATCTTTTTTCGCTATACCTTGCTGGCAATCTTTCGCTCATACGAACGCAGCAGCCAAGCTACCGGTATATAGTTAAGTTTTTAATATACGTATATTTTAGGGTTATATCAAAGTATACGGTTAGTATTTGTGGTTATTAAACTGTTAGCTAAAAGTTTTGTTGTCTAACTCTAAAGAGTGAAAGTTTATGCGCGATTTGTTAGCAGTATATACGACTACAACGTACCATACGTTTGTGTAAATATAATTTGTTCAGAAACAGGCGAATTTTCGCGCGCGAAATATACGACAAAACGTCGTAACGACGAAATGACATTCTCAAGAAGGACGGGGTGGATACGGAGGTGCTACGTGTTAACGTGTGCAGTGCGGTTTTGTATTTCAGACGAAAATAGCTGTAAAATTAGTTTTCGGGTGATAGTTTATGTTATCAAAGTCAAATACAAAGAGTATTCCCATTGAATATCGTGTCGCGCTGCTGAGTAACCTGTGGTTCCGTGCAATTTCAATGAAAGTAGGTATATAAAAGGGCACCGGAGAATCCAACTTATTTCTCTAGTACATATAGCTAAATGCTGACGGATAAAATTACCTAAAACAACGTCTGCACAACTCCAACTCGGCGCTAATTAATCTTCAAGGAACAATGTTGAGAAGTCCTGAAAACAAATTTCGAAATATTATTTTTTTCTCGAATGTAAATTTGAGTAGAAGGTTAGAAATGGAGCATACCTAAGTGGTATTGTTTGTTTTCTGGGAAATTTTCAAATTACCGTCTTTTTTCCAAAGATGAGAAGTGAGAACCCCTGAAAATGAATAATTAAAATCAATTTTAAATTTCACAAAATGGATTGAAGTGTTTCAAAAAAAATATATACGTTACGCCTAAATCGTGAAATTGCCTAATTCATGAAATAGGCAAAAAAGGGAAATTTCCCTGCCTATTTCATGAAATAAGCAAGAATTTTTCCCTTTTTTTCACGATTTGCAGTGGTATCAATTGAATAGAAATGCCAATTGTAAGCAAGCAACGTTAAAAATACATAAAATGAGCTTAAAAACACAAAAAACAAAAATAAAAGAAGCATTAAAAATTCTATCTTAATAGTTTAAATGACCATATGTATAAAAT